>MU759727.1:49568-66825 GCA_026770625.1 Nicotiana glauca | reverse complement strand
GACTCTCGAGGTAGCCTAGCTGGCATTCGCAGGCCGAAGTCCCTTTCCTTTATTTGAGTTTGTTTTCATTGTTCCGAGATAGACATATATATTTTCTTTCATTCAGACTTGTATGCAGTACTCTTTAGTAGCCCATGAGGTAGTGACACAAGATTTTGGGTAGTGATGTGTTATTAACTTCCGCAATCGATTTCATTTTATTAAACTTAAAGACTTCCGCATTTATTTAATTATTTTCCAGTATATTATATTGTTGAGATTGGTTAGAGTATGTTTAATGTTTGGCTGGCCTAGCTCTTTTAGTAGGCACCATCACGACGCCCGATGGTGGGAAATCCGAGTCGTGACAAAATCAAAATCAAAAGACAATATTAATGCCCAGAAGGATTTAAAAGAAATGGGCATAAAGCGTGATCTTTGGCCGGATGATAATGGGACATATCACCTTGTTGTATTTTTTCTTATGTCGCCTACACGTGATAATAAGCGTGATACCAGAAAGTTATTTCTTACAACTTTGAAAAATATTGTAATACCAGATGGCTACTCAAGTAACATTTATAGATGTGTTTATTTGGTACACAAAAAGATTTTTTTGGATTGAAAATTCATGATTGTCATGTTATTATTGAGCAATTGCTTCCATTGGTAATCCGTAATGTGTTGCCAGACCATGTAACTGCAGTTTTGGTGGAATTCTGCTCATTTTTCTGAGCCCTCTCTAGCAAAAGCTTGAACCTTTCAAATCTTGATAAATGTCATGGCCCAAAATCTGACCATGGTCGTGATGATACCTATTGTGTTACAAGGTAAGCCTATTTCCCAAAATTACTACTAGAACGGTTATAAGAAATTAATAAATATTAACATTTAAATTATTCATAAACTAAATTAACTTTAGATATAATATAGAAAAAAAAGGAAAACGATCCCCAAACATCAGGGTGTCACTAAGTCATAAGCGTCTAAAACTATAAACTAAGATATATAAACTGTCTAACTATCCAAAAGAAGAAATGACAAGAGGAGTAACATAGTCATGCGGACACTAGTAGCTACCTTGCAATCTTCACAGATAGCCGGCCTGAACTCAACGATCAGCGCGCTCCAACTCACATGGATCTGCGCATAAAGTACAGAGTGCACTATGAGTACAACTGACTCAATATAACAGAAATAACTAAGGAACCGAGCAGTAGTTAAAATAGTCCAATTATTTATTTTCATAATTTAAAAATAAACAGAAATAAAAAGGTAAATTCCATAACTCAGTAAATGCCACAAAAAAATTTAACAAATAAATGCAGCAACATTACAAATAAATACAACCTCATGGCAGTGCCACTCCATCACTCATCACTCGCACTCACCACTTAACATACTCAAAACAACTTAGCTCTTTGCTTTCTGGGGGTGTGTACATACTCCGGAGGGGCTCCCAAAGCCCAATTGCTAAGCATAGACAAGTCATGTGCCATCATATCAATACCTGGATCTGCATGGTTACGCGGACAACTCACGCGCTATGGTATCAATACCTGGACCCATACGGCCAGCTCACGTGCTATGCGGATAGCTCACACGCTATGGTATTAATATCCTCACAACCAGGCCATCGGCCTCACTCAGCCATGTACCTCACTAGCCTCACCATCATCAACAAATAAATGCAGCAACATCACAAATAAATACAACCTCATGGTAGTGTCACTCCATCACTCATCGCACTCACCACTCAACACACTCAAAACGACTCAGCTCTCTGCGCTTACTGGGAGTGTATACATACTCCGGAGGGGCTCCCAAAGCCCAATCGCTAAGCACAGACAAGTCACATGCCATCATATCAACACCTGGATCTGCACGGTCAACTCACGCACTATGGTATCAATACCTGGACCCACATGGTTAGCTCACGTGCTACACGGATAGCTCACACGCTATGGTATTAATATCCTCACAACCAGGCCATCGGCCTCACTCAATCATGTACCTCACTAGCCTCACCATCATCAACAAATAAGGGAACACAACCCACATAAAGTATTACAATATATTTTCAAATAATAAAGACTAAGGAAAACATGTACAATAATTTCTATGACTGAGTACAAATAATATGAGCATGAATAAAGCCTAAACATGATCTCTAACATGAAGGCAAACAAGTTCAACAACAAGTAAACACATAACCACATATAATAGCCATTAGGCCTCACAGCCTCACGGAACGGACCAAGTCTCAATCCCTCATGGTGCACACCTACACGCCCGTCACCTAGCATGGGTATCACCACCAAACAATTACATGGTATCAATTTCTCCAGGTTTATACCCTCAAAGCCAGAGTTAAAACTGTTACATACCTCAACTGCGTAAAATCCTACTCGGGATGCCCTCGTCCCTCGACTAGGACTCCAAAAGCTTCAAATCTAACCATAATCAGAATAATATTATCAACATGGCTAGGAAATCGAATTCCACAATAAAAACTACAAAAATAGGCCAAAAATCCGCAATCGGCCAAAACCCGCCCCGAGTCCACATCTCGAAATCAGCCAACAAAGGAAGAATCAAAATCCTCGTCATCTCCCGAATCTAACCATATAAAATTTATCAAAATCGAACTCTGTTTGATCCCTCAAATCCTCACTTAAAATCTCCAAAACTCAAACTCTAACTCCCTCAATTTCACTTTGAAATCATCAATCAAATCCCAAAAATGAAGATAGATTCATAAAATATAATCAAAACTGAGAAAAAAAATACTTACCCCAATCCATATGGTGAAAATATCCCAAATCCAAGCTCCCCAACTCAAAATATGACCGAATGAGCAAGTCCTAGTTTTATATATTTTTCTGCCAGCTATTCTGCCTCGTTTCTCATTCCAAACAATCTCAAAATTTGCTTTTTATGTCTCCAATAGATTTCTTGTGAAATTTTAGTCAAGTTAGGCTTTTGAATTACTCAATTTGACCTTATAATGAATGAGATATGTTAGTTTCAATATTTTCAACGAAAAAGGGTTCGAAGTGCCCCTAAATTATTGAAAAAAGTTTAAAAATACCCTTTATCCATCTATTGGGCTAAAAATGTCCCTCTATCCATATTTTTGGTTCACTTATACCTTTTGGCCATTAGGTCAATGCTAAATTAAAAATAATTATTATTCTTTTTGTAAAATTTAAAAAAATATTTTACAAAATATATTCGTTTTTTAAACTAATGCACCAGTATTCCACTAATTTAGTAAAGTCATTTTTTTCAGTTTTTACAAAAAACAATCCTGTTTTTAAAAAAAAAAAAAATTTCTTCTAGTTTTTTAAAGTTTTTTGGTAAAAACTAGAATTTCTTTTTGTAAAAATAGAAAAAAAAATTTTAATAAAATATTTTCATTTTTTAAAAACTGCAAAAAAAATTTCTACAAATATTTTCATTTTAAAAAAAAAAAATCAGTCTTTTTAAAATATCAAAAATATTTTTTCTTAAAAAAAAAATCGAGAAATAAAAATAAAACGAAATGCTTTAAAATACTGAAAAAGAAATATTTTTCAAAAACGAAAGTATTTTGTTGAAAATATTTTTTTACAGTTTTTACAAAAAATTGCTTTAGAAAATTGAAATTTTCTTTTTTTTTTTGTAAAAACTGAATTGTTTTTTGTAAAAAATTGGAAAAAAATAAATATAAGAAGACTTTACTAAATTATTGTGGGATTGTAAATTACTGTAAGAAATGTGGTATTGTAATATCTGTAGCACAAACAAAATAGAACAACTGTCTGGGAAATTTTGGAGGTGAAAATTAGAGAAAATGAAATAAAAGATAGGATACTTACTGGATCAATGAAGCTCAGACAGTTTCTTATAAGTTTCTGTCTTTTCTTACAATTCCTATTCTTACAAGTTTCTGGCTGCTCATTTGTTTACTATATTTTGAAACTTCATTGTCCATGCGGTAGATTGATTAAGCCACTTGATTAGGAATTTGTGACTGTTACTTAATATCTCTTAGTTTTATAAATTTGCTTCCAGTCACGTTGTGGGGACACTTTTGTATTCAATCAAAATTTGATTTGTAGATAGGGTGCCATTACTAATATATTAGTACTTTTTTCTAAAGACATATAAGATGATAGGCTATAATTGCATATTTTAGTCTCTTATTACACTCTAATTTACTGCACTTTAGTTGAGTTTGCGCTTTAATCGCTAGTGTTTTGCGCTAACGGTGTGTTTTATGCCATGTAGGTGTGATTCCGAGCTATATAAATGTTATGGAATGAATTTAAGTGATTTGAAGTTTTGAAGTCTGAGTAAAAGCTCAAGCAATTAAGCCGGGATCGTGTTCGGGGGTCAAATTTGATAGTTGAGAACAAACGAAGATTCGACGAGGCATATTGCGCACTGTCTAGTAAATTGGACATAATATTTTTCTCAGAACTCCATTTTGGCTCCACAATATATGGTTGGAAAGCTAACTCAAAGGGCTACAACTTTCATGTTTTACGTTTTTCCAAATTCCAAATGGAACAGGGTGAAAAACCGCGGTTCCACCGCGACCGCGGCAGAACCGCGGTAGAAGATGGTCGCGGACAACTGAAGAATCAGAGGGCATGTTTGGCCGCGGTGGACCGCGACAAAAACCGCGGCAGGAGGCAGAAATTTCAAGGACTTATGTGCAAAATACGGAATTTTATGCCCTAAACCCTATATTAAACCAAGGAGGCCGGCCAAGAACAAGAAGGAGACATATTTTGGACAAAAATCAGACCTAAGGAGGCAAGAGACACTACTTTAGGGTTAGACAACACCCTAGGAGGCAAGAACACATTGGGAGCAAGGCGGAGAATTCTTCTACGAGTTTTTCCTTACTCTTCCTATTTTTCATTGTTGGTAATGACTTTTAGTAATGTAGTTTTACATACTATTATGAATAGCCAATTTGTTATCTAGAGTTTTGATAGAACCTTTTGTAGGATAAATTCTTGTTATGTTTTTATATAATTGAGCCATAGCTTTTCTCTATTTGTTAAACTACGTTTATATTCTGGTTGATTAAAGAGCTCTCAATTAACCGTGCCTATTTAGTATGCATAACTCGGGAGAGAATGCATATTTAAGTCATTGTTGAACAACAACACTCCCAGAGTATATGAGGGATCAATAACCGAGGGTTTAAAGGTGGGATTAGGGATAACGAAGCCTTGGGTGCGATCTGAAGTGAGCTGTATTAAAAGCCAGCTAGCGTAGCTCGGGAGAGTGCGTCTAGTAAATTGTCGTAATTACTCAGGAGAGATTTACGGTAATAAGAGTGCTCATGATTGGTAGGGAATACTTAAGCGAAATTATAGAAGATATAGCGGGAAGGATTCCGACAATTGGGGAAATTATAACTCTAGACCTCCTTAATCTTTTCTCTAACCCTCAGTATCGGTAGTTGTTAATTTACTATTTTAATTTGTTAGTTAATTATTTAAACACAAGAATCTTAATATCTATAAGTTAGGAATTGTTCGAGCTTGTCTTCTTGGTAATAGTGAACAACTGTAGCTAAACCTTAGTTCTTTGTGAGATTCGACTCCGGACTTGTAAACCAGATTATATTTGCAACGACCGCATTGTCCTTTTATAAGGCATAGTTGGGCGTGATCAATATACACCAAATTCTTACGAAACTTTGTATAACTATTTTTGATATGGTATACATACATGGAATTGCTATATCCAAGTCAATCATCTCATAGTATACCTACATGGAATTTCTATATCCAAGTCAATCATCTCATATTGCTCCTGCAATCTTTAAATTTACTGGTTTTCATGGCTAGAAATTGTGAGATGGTCACATTTGTTTTCTGCTTACCTTATGCATCTACATATTCTGATGTCGTTGAACTTAAAATTTCCTTGCCATTTGTTTACCCAATTATCTTAAGGCTGTTGCTAGATTTTCCTATATGCATGACATTGAGTTTTTTAAGATGTTATTTGGTTCTTCATTTTCTTTTACTTTATGTTTGTTAATTTGATAGTGGTATGTCCACGAACAAATATGCTGACTTATACAGGCGAAATTTAGGCCTCTATATGTTAATCAGGTAAATTGTGTGCTTCTTCATTATGTTAAACACTGACTTTTGCTGATATTAATCCATTTGCTAAGTATGGACCTAATGACGAATTCTCTATGGTATTCATTTACTTGGTATAAAACTAAAATCTCATACTGTTGCCTGCTATTTATGATCGTTTATCTTCGTTTGGTTTAACATTCATGAACTACGTATGACATTTGTTTTATTTTATCATTTCAGGTCATAGACGGATGTTTAGAAATTTAGCAATATGGAAGACTTCATTACGATCAAGAGTTAGAGAAATGTTAATAGGCTAACAACTACTACTACTACTTTGTATTATGGATATTTGTCGACACTAGTCATTAGAATCAAAATGACACTAGCTTTTGGATTCAAATAGTGTATATTTCTTTTCTGTGTTAGACTCATTAACTTCAAACGATAACCAATTTGTATAGTAGCTTTTTGTTTATTATGCTTTTGGCGGAATATATATTACGTTTTTTCAAGTGCAAGTCTACACATCTTAGTTATCCAAGATTTGAGTAGTTTTAATGGTTATTGGAAGTTGGTTTATATTGATATTCCAGCCTGCTTTGGATGAATTGAGTCTATTGGATTGGGTGTCTTTTAGCAGTGTTGGCCCTATATAAAGCCTTCAGTATGACTCCATTTTCCTAAAGAAACATCTCTTTTATAGAATTCGTACTTAGTTTTCTCTTTTGGGTATCCACTGTGTTGAAATTCTTGAAGAGTTTTGTACCTTTCTTCATTTGGTTTTTCTTCAAAAATCAGTCTTTCTCATCTCTGAATCAAACTAATTATTGTGAACTACTACTGATCTTTACTGCAAAGAGTGAAGCTGTGGGTGTTGTTATACTCTGCATTTTGTTTTTGGGATATTTGGTAAATTTTTGATCCTAAATGTTCTGTTCAGTTTCGCTTGTGCGGAACAATTGGTCGCATCTGTGGCTCGCTTCTGTGATCCACACTGCCCATCCCAAGCTTGCACCTGCGGACAAAATGTCGCATCTGCGCAGATCGCTTCTGCGAGCGTGGAGTTTTTTGCTTCTGCGATGTCTTTCCAGCCCTGCCAATTTCGCTTCTGCGAGGAGCTGCGTTGCTTCTGTGAGATCGTTTCTGCCATGAAGCTGCCGCAGAAGCAAATGCACCAGCTGCTGTCCAGAACAACAGAAATTCCAGAAGCTCCTATTGCCCGAAATCCAATCCGTTAACCTTCCAAAATCCACCCGAGGCCCTCGGGACCTTAACGAATTACACCCACACGTCCCAAAATACAATACGAACTTAGTCGAGGCTCCAAACTACATCAAACAGTGCCGAACCGCGAATCGCGCATCGAATCGAATTATGAGTTTTCAAATCTTCCAACTTCTATATTTTGCGCCAATACGTATCAAATCAATCCGGATAGACTTCAATTTGCACATGAATCATAAATGACATAATGGAGTTGTTCCAATTTTCGGAATCGAAATCTGACCTCATTAACAACCAATCGACTTACGATCGAATTTACGAATATTTGAAGAACTTCATTTTCCAACTTTTCGCCGAAATATTCCGAATTGCCCTACGTACATCCAAATACAAATCCGGACATACACCTAAGTCTGAAATCACCATTCAAAGCTATTGACATCATCAAAACTCCATTCCGGAGTAGTTTGCTCAAACGTCAAACTCTGGTCAACTCTTTTCAATTAAGCTTCAAAAATGAGAATTGTTGTTTCATATTAATTTCGAATCTTCCGAAAACTAAAATCGACCACACACACAAGTTATAATACATATTATAAAGTTGCTCGGGACCTTAAGTCGCTAAACGGGGCATTAATTCTTAAAACGAAAAGTCGGGTTGTTACACATACATCTAATCATCAGGTGTATGGATTGAAGTTTATATCTTATGAAGCCGAGCTAAGCTCAACCAAGCTTTACTACAATTTGACCGAGCTCAAGTTGGCTCTTTTTGTTTGTGTACGGAAATTAGGCGATGCCCATAATGATTTCCGTTTATTGATATATTATATTAAAATTATGATTTAAAGGATAATTAAATTTAAATTTTCTCTGTGATCATAATTTAATAAAACATGACGAAAAGTAATTTTAGAGATTAAGTTAAGAACGCGATAATTTTGAGTTTAATCTAAGACAGAGTGTGGTTAACAATTCATGTTAAACTGATTGGTTAATGAAAAAATGATTACTACTTTTAAAATTAGCTGTTGAATTAACATTTGTTGATTTTTGATTTACTACTTAGCAATTGAGCATAATGATTGAATGTTTTTTGTAAAAGGTTACATGATTAATCAAACCAAACGAGCCTAGCTGAGCTAAGCTAAATCATGCCTGATCTTTAATCGAGTCAAACCGAATTTAGAATGGAATGGGATCTAGCATAGCCATGGCCTCTTTTCTTTAAAATAAGTTAATTTAACATCAACGGAGAAAAACTCACATATGTCTAATCATCAAGTGTATTGATTGAACTTTGTATCTTATGAAGTCGAGCTCGCTCAACCAAGCTTTACTACAATTTGACCGAGCTCGAGTCGGCTCTTTTTATTTGTGTACGAAAACTAAGCGATGCCTATAATGATTTCCGTTTTATTGATATCATATATTAAAATTATGATTTAAAGGAAAATTAAATTTAAATTTTCTCTGTGGTCATGATTTAATAAAACATGACTAAAGTAAATTTAGAGATTAAGTTAAGAACACAAAAATTTAAGTTTAATCTAAGACAGAGTGTGGTTAACAATTCATGTTAAACTGATTGATCAATAAAAAAAGTGGTTACTACTTTTAAAATTAACTATTGGATTAACATTTGTTGATTTCTGATTTACTACTTAGCAATTGAGCATAATGATTGAATATATTTTTATGTAAAAGGTTACACCATTAATCGAACCCAACGAGCCTAGCTGAGCTAGTTAAATCGTGCCTGGTCTTTAACCAAATCAAACCAAATTTAGAATGAAATGGGATCTAGCATAGCCATGGCCTCTCTTTTTTTTTTTTAATTTTTAAATAAGTTAATTTAACATCAATGGGGAAAACTCACATACGTCTAATCATCAAGTGTATTGATCGAACTTTGAATCTTATGGAGCCGAGTTGAGCTCAATTGAGCTTTTCTACAATTTGATCGAGCTCGAGCGGGGTCTTTTTATTTGTATACGCAAATAATCAATGCCTATAATGATTTTTATTTATTGATATATTATATTAAATCATGATTGAAAGGAAAATTGAATTTGAATTTTCTCTATGATCACGATTAACAATATATGATAAAAAAAGTAACCTCAGATTGAGTATGGTCAAAAATATATGAAAGAATTACAAGAAAATACACATGACTTCATACCATAATAAAAAATAGTCCATGTTTTTAAGTTTTACCCCACCTAGCCCACATTGTACATATTTTAAAGAACTTGCAAATTCAAAATATGTGTTTTTACAACCATTTGTCACGTCCTTAGTTATTAACTAAGTACACATGCGGCACTTGACAACTCGCTCACGATCTTGCGCAACTTGCTCACGTTCTTACAATACCAAGTCAGCCTTACTACACTCAAGATCGCTAAGAGAATGGAAGAAAGAACACAAGAGAAGTGTTAAAGGAAGCTTTGTATTAGAGAGAACTTGAATTGTTTTGCTTGATGAATTACAAATGAATGACCCCCTTTATATACTAGTCTCCTAGGGGCTAGTGTGTAAATATTAATTATTACACAAGTCCTTGATATTTACAAGATAAGGGCTTTCTCTAGAATTGTCTACAAGCCTAGAAGATTCCAAGGACTTTCCTAGCAAATCCATAAAGATCTAGGTTCTTCCTAAGGAAATGTCCATAATTCTCTAGAATCTTCTCACAAATGCTAGCCTTCTTCTTATGTAAGCTTCCACATGGCATTAATATATGGCACCTATGTGGCATGATGATGTGGCGGGTCATCACACTCTTCCCCACCTAATATTGCGACGACCGCAGCGCAATGCTACTGCATAAACTCTCGGATCTTATCTTTGAATTGCCACAAGTCCTCATATCGTTCCCACGTGGCCTCCTCCGGTGATTGCCCTTTCCAATGGACGAGGAACATAGCGGTGGCTTTTTGCCCTTGTTTTCGCCTGGCCTGATAATCTATGATAGCTTTAATCTCCCGATCATGCGAGGCAGTGATAGTCATTGGTGCTCGACTTGATTGTCCCCTACTCGGATCATCCTTATCTTCATGATATGGCTTAAGCATACTGGTATGGAAGACAGGGTAGATCTTAAGATACGATGGCATGTCAAGCTTGTATGATATCTTGCCTACCTTGGCGACGATTTTAAATGGCCCCTCATACTTGCGAATCAAATTCTGATGCATGCCCCGTAGTGCCTTGAATTGTCTTGGGTTAAACTTCACCATGACCATGTCCCCAACTCTATAGTCTGTGGGACTCCATTTACGGTCCGAAAACTTCTTCATCTTCTTAGCTGCCTTATCCAAGTATGACTTAGCAGTGTCAAGCTGCTCCTCCCATCCTTTGGCGATATGATAAGCCCCCAAACTCTTTCCCTCAAATGCAGCTAGTAATGAATGTGGAGTTTGTGGTTGTTGGCTTGTGTCTAGCTCAAATGGTGTCCACCCCGTGGACTCACTCCGCTGCAAGTTATAAGAGAATTGGGCGATGTCTAGGAGCCTTGCCCAATCTTTCTGATGCGCGCTTACATAATGCCTCAAGTAGCATTCTAGTAAGGCATTGACTCGTTCCATTTGTCCATCCGTCTGTGGGTGGAAACTAGTAGAAAAGTGCAGCTCCGTGCCAAGGATGTCGAACAACTCTCTCCAAAAGTTTCCAGTAAAGCGGGGGTCTCGATCATTGATTATATGCCTTGGTAAGCCCCAATACTTCACCAAGTTCTTAAAGAATAGCTTGGCGGCTTCCTTGGCTATGCAGCCTGGTGAGGCGGGCATAAATGTGGCATATTTGGAAAATCTATCCACGACCACCATAATAGTACCATAATCGTCGGGCTTTGGTAGGCAAGTGATAAAGTCCATAGTCACGCTCTCCCATGGATGCTCTGCAACTGGTAGTGGCTCCAAAAGTCCGCCGGGCTGTTGTTGCTCAACCTTGTCCTGCTGACATACGAGACAAGTCTGCATATAACATTCTATATCATCTCGCATGCGTGGCCAATAGTAGACTGACTCAACCAAGGCCCTGGTGCGACGTTGGCCTGGATGACCAGCCCACATTGTATCATGACTCTCCCTTATGATCTGCCGTCTAATGTCTCCAAACTTAGGCACGTAGACCCTCCGTCCCGTGGTAAGCAATAGGCCGTCTTCTGCCCAAAAACATCTCGTCTTGCCCTTGTTGGCTAACTCAATAAGTTGTTTGGCTGACGGATCATGTTGCATGCCTTCTTTTATAGCCTCACGAATGTCCCAAGTTGCTGAAGTGATTGCAGCAAGCTCGGCTTTCCGGCTCAAGGCATCAGCTACAACATTACCTTTGCCCGGCTTGTACTCTAGAACATAATCGAACTCGACCAAGAATTCTTGCCACCTAGCCTATTTTGGTGTGAGCTTCTTCTGCGTCTGAAAGTAGCTAGTAGCCACATTGTCGGTCTTGACCACGAACCTCGACCCGAACAGATAATGTCGCCATGTATGAAGGCAATGCACAATGGCAGTCATTTCCTTCTCTTGCATCGTGTAACACCGCTCCGTCTCATTTAACTTCCGGCTCTCAAACACTATGGGATGTTTATCCTGCATTAGGACACCCCCAATGGCGAAGTCTGAGGCATCTGTGTGCACCTTAAATGTCTTGGCAAAGTCGGGTAATACCAAGGCTGGCTCCTTTGTTACAGATGCCTTAAGGAATTCAAACGCCTTTTGACAATGCTCCGTCCAAACCCATGGCTTGTTCTTCTTTAGCAACTCAGTCAATGGTGTAGCCTTTGCTGAGTAGTCACTGATGAATCGACGATAGTAGTTAACAAGGCCAAGGAAGGATCTCAACTCCGTTACCTTTGTAGGTGCCCCCCACTCCTGGATAGCACGTACCTTAGCCTCGTCCATGCGTAGCTCGCCATTGCTAATAACATGGCCCAAGAAGTGCACCTTTGATTGTGCAAACTCATATTTCTCCCTCTTGATGTATAGCTCGTTCTCCCGCAAGACTTGGAAAACTTTCCTTAAGTGCTCCATGTGCTCCTCTAAGGTGTTGCTGTTGATGACTATGTCGTCTAGGTATACTAACACGAACTGATCAAGGTAGGGATGGAAAATCTTGTTCATAAGGGTGCAAAATGTGGCTGGTGCATTGGTTAGGCCGAAGGGCATCACCAACCACTCAAAGGCTCCATATCTTGTCACACATGCTGTCTTTGGTTCATCCCCTTCAGCAATGCGTACCTGGTAGTAGCCCTTTCGAAGATCCACCTTGGTAAAGTACTTGGCTTGCCCAAGTCTATCGAACAAGTCAGCAATGAGCGGGATCGGGTACTTATTCTTCACGATGACCTTATTAAATTCTCGGTAGTCTATGCACAAGCACAACGATCCATCCTTCTTCTTCTAGAAAAATACTGGTGTGCCGAAAGGTGCCTTTGATGGGCGAATGTGACCAGCATCCAGCAACTCTTTCAATTGTTTCTTAAGTTCCTCTAGTTCGGGCGGTGCCATACGATATGGGGCAAATGCAGGTGGCTTAGACCCTAGCTCTAACTCAATCTTATGATCCACCTCTCGCCTAGGCAGCAAGTGCTTAGGCAACTCCTCGGGCATGACATCTTTGTTTTCCTCAAGCAATTTCTCTATGCAAGACGGCAATGTCTCTTGAAAAATCTTGTCTTCCTCTAGACTTGCAATGGTTGCCACGAATGTTGGCTCCCCTTTCTTGATCCCCTTGACAACCTGTATAGCTGAGAGTTGTGCTTGGATCTGTCCGTGTGGCATAGTCATTGTAGGTACCATGCAAGCTCCTTCTCGCTCCATAACCAAGAGACATTGGAGGTTGGGGTCGATCAAAGTATGACAATGTCTAAAGAACTCTTGCCCCAGTATGATGTCAAAGATATCCATAGCAGTTACGGTAAAGTTTGTCATACCTTTCCAAGTTCCCAAAATGACACCTACTCCATTAGCTACCCCACGAGCATTTTGTACCTCGGTATTCACGGTCTTGACGCGAGAGTTGGTTGGGGCAAGCTTCAATTCTAGTCTCTTTGTGGTAGCCTCAGTCAGGAAATTATGAGTTGCTCCAGTATCCACCATTGCACAAGCGGGCTTGTTGTTGATGGTGAGATCCACGTACTGATTGCCACTCTCGATAGGTTGGATAGCTTGCTTTGTGATGGCACCACATAATCCGATCATACCCAAATGTGCAGTCCCCGAACTCTCTCCTTACGGCTGCTCCTTTCGTTCACGGACTATGGCGCTGAGGCTCTTTAGGTCGGGACAATTCCTAAAGCCGTGCGGCCCTCTGCATATGTAGCATCCCTTCTTCTCGGCCTGTGCCTTCTTCTCGGCGTAGCCCTGACGACCACTCAACTTTTTGGAATCTTGAGTCTTGGAGTATTGTTGATGTATCTCCTTGCCTTTGCCACGGTCTCCCCCAGTTTTGACATTGTTACCCTTTGACTCCTTGCCATTGCCTTTGTCGTGCTTGTCATGCCTGAAATCCATCAATGATTCAGCCTCCACTATGGCTTGGTCTATATCACTGACTTGTCGGCGTTGCAATTCCTGCTTAGCCCAATTTTGCAACCCATCCATGAAGTGGAACAACAAGTCATCATTGGTCAGGTTGGGAATTTGAAGCATAAGGGTAGTGAACTCCTTGACATAGTTACGTATGCTCCCTATTTCCTTCAATTCCCTAAGCTTGCACCTTGCCTCGTACATGACATTGTTTGCAAAGAACTGTCGCTTGAACTTGGCTTTGAACTGATCCCATGTGCTAATAGTACATAGACCTTTCTCCACGTCGACCGTCTTCCTTCTCCACCAGAGCATGGCAGTCTCTGAGAGGTACACTACCGCGGTGTTGATCTTGGCCTCGTCGTCCCTCACTTTGTCGTGCCTGAAGTAGTTCTCCAAGTTCCAAAGGAAGTTTTCCACTTCTTGTGCATCACGAACACCTTTGAACACCGGGGGTTTGGGAGCCTCGATCTTGGCTTCTCTCATTACCACAACATTGCTGGCTACCTCGGTCACGCCAGCATTTACATGCTCCTCGAGTGAGTCTATCTTTGCCTTCATAGCTTCGATAGTACTCAAAGCCTCCATGAGTTTTCACTCTAAGGCAGTGATGGTTTGCCTTAGTTCCATCTCGGTCTGTGTATGTCCCTCCAAGTCATTTCGGATACTCTCAATCTCTTCAATAGTGTGCCCCTCAAGAACGCTAAGGGTGCCTTCCACCTTCCCCAAGCGTTGGCCAAAGATCTCCACGGCGTCCATCCCCGCGTTCATCTTCATCACCCACTCTTTACCGAGCGAGACATCCTCGGGCAGGACCTCCACTTCATCCTCACTCGCCTCGGTGGTAGATGGTTCTTGGGATGTAAGCTCTTCGTTTGACACAACCTCGGGTGGCACCTCTTGTCTCTTATTGGCGGCATTCCTCTTTTTGCCACGGCCGCTCTTGCCAGCAACATCCTGGATGACGTTGGCTTGAGTGTTGGCAGCGTTAATTCCTCCATCGTTCGCCATTCCCTTAGTTGAAACCTTCGCTCTGATACCACGTTGTCACGTCCTTAATTATTAACTAAGTACACGTGCGACACTTGACAACTCGCTCACGATCTTGCGCAACTTGCTCACGTTCTTTCTATGCCAAGTCAGCCTTACTACACTCAAGATCGCTAAGAGAATGGAAGAAAGAACACAAGAGAAGTGTTAAAGGAAGCTTTGTATTAGAGAGAACTTTAATTGTTTTGCTTGATGAATTACAAATGAATGCCCCCTTTATATACTAGTCTCCTAGGGCTAGTGTGTAAATATTAATTATTACACAAGTCCTTGATATTTACAAGATAAGGGCTTTCTCTAGAATTGTCTACACGCCTAGAAGATTCCAAGGACTTTCCTAGTAAATCCATAAAGATCTAGGTTCTTCCTAAGGAAATGTCCATAATTCTCTAGAATCTTCTCACAAATACTAGCCTTCTTCTTATCTAAGCTTCCACATGACATTAATATATGTCAAATGGCGCCTATGTGGCATGATGATGTGGCGGGTCATCACACATTGCTTCTAAAAGCTATGGATTTAATTCTTTGTTCTCACAACTATTGCTTTCACTCTCTCTTTTTCTCACATCTTTTACATATGCTTCAAAGGGCCATGTATTTTCTGCTTCTCCTCTTGTGTCACCTGCTTGCAATGAAAGAAAGTTGAAGATTAGAAGTCCACCATTGAAGACCATTAAAAGCTTTGCTTTGGAAAATGGTATTTTTTTTTTTGAATTTATTAGTTTTTTGGATTGGGTATTGTTCCAATTGATTAAAAATATCAAAAGGAGTTCAAAATTTAAATTTGAAGTGATTTGGAGTGGATTTGAGTTAAATTTCAAAAAAGATGCAAGGAAGAAGACGAAGTTAGTTTTTGTATAAGTATGTATAATCTTGTATAATATTGTATATGAGTGTAGAAACACACCTTACACACTATTATATACCTTTATACAAGCGTTTGTAGACGAACGCTTTCCATGATTTACAATTGCAATTCTTGTTCAAAACCAGTCCAAATCTCCATTAAATGACTTCAAATTTTATATACAACCTCCTTATACTATTTCTAACAAGTCTAAATAACATCCACTCCAAATTTATCACAAAATAAAATTTGGAACTTAAACTCACATATTTAAGCTTGTTAAAAATTTAATTTTCACCACCCAAACGAATTGGGTTTGTTGAATTAATATTTGAGTCACAATTATTGATTCGAAAATTAATTTAAAAGCTTGAGGAATTTTTTTTAAAATTAAATAGTAATTTTGAGAACCTGTTGGAGTTGTATGTTGAATCTTAGCCTATTATTTATGGGCTAGTTGATTGTAAATTAAAATATGTGCTATAAAATTGAAAAGTATGGAGCGCAGTTGTTCTAATGTGAAATTTTTCCAAAATATATTCATATTAAATTGATTGATTAAGAAAAAAAATATTATTATTACTTTTAAAATTAACTTGTTTCTAATTTGCTACTTAGCAATTGAGCCTAATGTTGATATTTTTTTTTTTGCAAAGAAAAAGTTACACGGGTAATCGAATTAAATGAGCCTAGTCGAGCCAGCTCAATCGATCCTGATATTTGACCGAGTCGAGATGAAATGGGGTTGAGTAGAGTCCTGCCTCTTTTTTATAAAATAAGTTCATTTAACATCAATTAGAAAAAACTCACATAAGTGTAATTAATTGTGCTAATCTAACTTTGTATCTTATGAGCTAAAGTACAAGATATGCCCAACCCTAACTTTAGCCAATAAGCGTACTCAAATTTTCTAGTATAAATCTCAACTGCAATTTTAAGGCTGCAAACCGTATCCAAATATCATTGCCTCCATTATTTTTTTCATTTCCCTCCATTGTTTTTTTCTCCCTTTCACCTCTATTATTTTTCTTCATTTCCTTCGCAGTTTAAGAATCATGGGAAGTTTCATAAAACTGTTTATATCATGGGTATACTTACTTTTACCTTTTATTTATTGAAATATCTCCCTTTACAGAGCTCCTCAACAAGAATTCATGCGTGAGAGCCAAATCTTGACAATCAGCTGGTCAGTTTTCATTGCCTCTGTCTTTTTGTTTCTTGATTCTCTTTGCATCCTTTAAATTTAATTATGTATACAACAAGTGATATTTTATTGTTTATATGGGTTATTAATAGAAGTTGACTTGCATGTACATAGAGTTGAAATTTTCAGTTTTGCACAGGTTACAACTTGAAAGTTACCCTCTCTTTTTTCACCTAAAATGCAGAGAATTGGTAAATAGAGTTTGGCTCGTCTCTTTATTATATTTTACTATCAATAGGTTGTACAATAGAATTAAAATGGTTTACAAACTGTGTTTGTTGGATGATTTGTGGATAATTTTGTGTAGTCTTTT
>MU759727.1:0-32615 GCA_026770625.1 Nicotiana glauca | reverse complement strand
CCCCCCCTCCCCCGAGAATAAAATACTGAATCTTTAAATCATGCTTTGAGTAAACCTCCCTTCAAGTTGTCCATTGCCCCGACATGCAAGCAAGCATCCTACCATCACCTCAATACCACATGATAATAGTTCATAAGCATCATGGCAACTTGTGCCTAGCCTCAGAAGTACAACTGCTGAGCTGAAACCACAGAATATCCTTCCACAAGGCGACACCAATAGTCAAATCAACTACGCAGGGAGAAGCATCCCCCACCACCTCTGTAGTACCTTTAAAATCTCTCAATTCCTGATTTATAATAAGCATCGCGTCGCATAAGATCGATTATGAAGGAAACAAAGACATAAGCCCCAAAGGAACAAAATCGCAGGATGAGGAAATCAAGAAGGGAAGTGCTCTTAACGGCCCTGGAGCCGCCCGAAGATAAGTACGGACGTCTCTGTACTGATCCGTGAGACTCTACTAGACTTGCTTATGACTCGTGAGACCTAAGGGAACCTAGTGCTCTGATACCATGTTGTCACGACCCAAATTCACTAAGGATCGTGTTGGCACTGGACACCACTGTCAAGCAAGCCAATCATAAATACTTAATTTAGGCCTTGTTTTAATAATGTTGAAAATTATGATTTTTCCTTCAATTGTACTAGCAAGATATAACCGTTTCAAATTAATAAAAAAATGTTTGGAATTAATACAAACACCCCATAATCATCCCAGAACCCGGTGTCACAAGTGCATGAGCATTTACTGGGGAATGAAATAAAATACCGTAACTGTCCATAATACAAAGAGGATAGAAATGAAAATACAGTACAATACTCTAAAATAGACTCTGGTGGCTGCGGAGCATCTCGATAAATGCAACTCACCTAAGTCCCCGTATCAACCATGCCGCTATGCCACTAAGCCACTAGCCACACATGAACCTGTGTAACAAAAATACACATCAAGTGTAGTATGAGTACGAAAACAACGTGTACCCAGAAAGTATCCTATCTAATCTCGAAGAAGTAGAGACGAGAGGTCAACTTCAACACTTACTAATGGCCCAATAATGATACGTCCATAATATAATAAATCGAGGATTTTTATAAACAGGATTGTAATTCAATAGAATGAAGCAAGTAAACAATTATTTCTTTTATAGCTAATTCCCCAAATTCCTTTTCGTCATTTATACATTTATTCTCAAGTCAGGGAGAGCAATTATCAACATCTATAAATTCCAAGAAAGCAATATATGCATGGGAAAATCATGCCGAGGACGTACGGCTTGATACAATAATATTTAACTGTGCACTGCTAGAGGGTCAAATGGCGCGAACCATATATGCATCTATTACCCCGCTCGTGAATCATACATGCGACGCGGTCAAATATAAATAAACAATCACCCTGCTCGAGAATCATACATGCGACGCAGGTACACATAGAAACACATATTCAAACTGCCAATCAGGACATTCATCAAGAAAACAATTATTCAAGGAGGTGTGACTTCCCTTTTTTACAAGTCATGAAAATGAAGTTTAACTCTTCTAGAAAATCATTTGCCACTTCAATTTGATTTAAGCAAATTTTAACTATCAATATGGTTGCATTTATTACAAGTAAACATACTTTTGGGTCCTAGACTACCCGGACATAAGCATAATAGTAGTTACGCACGGACTCTCATTACCTCGTGCGTACGTAGTCCCCACAATTAGCAGCACATATTCAATTAATTCACCTATGGGGACAATTCCCTCTTACAAGACTCACCTCGCTCCGCAGTCCAATGACCGGCTTCTAAGCCCTTCCAACGACTCAAACCGATGCCCCGATGCTCCAAAACTAGCCAAATAACGGGAAAAC
This sequence comes from Nicotiana glauca, assembly GCA_026770625.1. Classification (NCBI taxonomy): domain Eukaryota; kingdom Viridiplantae; phylum Streptophyta; class Magnoliopsida; order Solanales; family Solanaceae; genus Nicotiana; species Nicotiana glauca. The sequence goes on along the minus strand of MU759727.1, from coordinate 30,754 downwards.
CAATGAAAATGCATCATAATACTCGTAACTATTCAATTTACATAAAAACCCAACTCCGCTCGAAAAGTTGACAAGATCGCCCTTGGGCCCACGTGCATGGATTCCGAAATTTTTCGAAGATAAACCTTACCCATAATCTCATGAACTCAAATATATAATTTATTCTTAATTTCATGTCCAAAATCCAAAAATACCAACTTTCTAGGTTTTTCCCTCAATCCCAAGTTTTCCAGTAATGTCCACGTTAAAATCTACACATAATCAATGTATTTAACTCGTAACAGGTAGGATTTAACTTACCTCCAAGTTGCTAGGTGGAAGCCCCTCTCAAGAAGCTCCAAAATCGCCCAAAAATAGGGAAAAATGAGCAAAATGGCCAAACCCCGCTATTTAATGTATTCTGCCCAGCCACTTCCGCACCTGCGGACTCCTCGCCGCTTCTGCGGAAGCCCCATCGCACTTGCACCAATAACCACTTCTGCGGTCTTCCATCTCATTTCTGCGCTTGCGTAGATGCGATCAATGCCCCGCACCTGCGGCCCTTCACCTGGGCGGTCATGTTCCGCTTCTGTGCCTCCTAGGCCGCTTTTGCGGCTCCGCACCTGCGAGGGCACCTGCGGCCCAAGCCTTGCAGGTGCGGTTACACCAGAAGGTAGCTGATCACTTCTTCTTTAAATTCCAAATTTGATCTGTTAACCATCCGAAATCCATCCGAGGCCCCCGGGACCCCAACCAATCATGCCAACCAGCCCCAAAACACATTACGAACTTGCTCGAGGCCTCAAATCATATGAAACAACACTAAAACCTTGAATCAAATCCCGAATCAAGCTTGATGAATTTGAGAAATTCAAACTTCAACATTCGATGCCGAAACCTATCAAATCACATCCGATTGACATCAAATTTTGCACACTTCATATTCGACATTACGAACCTACTCCAACTTCTAAAATCGGAATCCGACCCTGATATCAAAATGTCCACTTTCGGTCAAACTTCTCAAAAACTTTCATCTTCTATCTTTAGCCAAATGACTCCAAAATGACCCACAGACCTCGGAATTCACTTCTGATCGTGCTCCCAACACCAAAATCACCATATGGAGTTATTCCCAGACTTGGAATCCCAAACAGGCATTGATAACACTAAAATGCACCTCAACCCAAACTTATGAAATTCTTCCAAAAATGCTAACTTCCACAATAGGTGGCGAAACATTCCTGGGTCTTCCAAAACCCAATCTGGACATACGCCCAAGTCCGAAATCATAATATGAACCTGCTGAAACCTTCAAATCCTGATTCCGAGGTCGTTTACTAAAAAAATCTAATCTTAGCCAATTCTTTCAACTTAAAGCTTCCGAAATGAGAATTCTCTTTCCAAATCAACTCCGAACTTCCCAGAATTCAATTCCGACCCTGCGCACAAGTCATAATACCTAAAATGAAGCTCCTCATGGCCTCAAACTGCTGAACGACGTGCTAAATCTCAAAACGATCGGTCGGGTCGTTACAAAACTGGGACTCACACATGAAACACACAGTATTCTCCAATGAAAGCAAAATTAAGCAAACTGAGACTCACCGAGGAAACGCACATTATTCTCCAAATCAAAGTCAAAATAAGCAAGCTGGGACTCACTCAAGAAACGCTTAGTATTCTCTAAATGAAAGCGAAATTAAGAAAATTAGGACTCGCCCCGCCGCACACGTAAACAACACGACGACAAGAAATGTTCTCCAATAGAAATAACACAATAGGTTACAATTTTGACCTCGCTTGAATTAACACCCCCACAACCATCGGCCTTCGCCAGAAGAGGAGTTCGACCTCGCTCGAATTCGCAATGCGTTACAGTTTCGACCTCACTCGAAATAACACCTCTACGGTCATTGGCCTTCACCAAAAGAGAAGTTCGACTTCGCTCAAATTTGCAACAGGTTATAATTTCGACCTTGCTCAAAATAACACCCCTACAACCATCGGTCTTCGCCAAAAGAGAATTTCAACCTCGCTCAAATTCATAACGGGTTATAATTTCAACCTTGCTCGAAATAACACCCCTACGGCCATCGGCCTTCACCAAAAGAGAAGTTCGACTTTGATCGAATTCACAACAGGCTATAATTTTGACCTAGCTCAAAATAACACCCCTACGACCATCAACCATCGCCATATGAAAGAAGGGTTCGACCTCACTCGAATTAACAACTTGTTACAATTTCAACCTCGCTCGAATTATCACCCTTATGGCCATCAGCCACCACTAGGAAAAAGTAAAAATTTGCCCATCCGAATCAATAGGTCGAGTTTTGACCTTGTTCGAATATATAAGTCATAAATTGACTCCGCCAAAGATGGAGACTCCAATTTTAACTACACATCGGCATATAAATCAAACTTTCGCCCAAGTTGGCAACTACAAGTTCAACTTTGCTCGAATACATATGGACAAATTGACTTCACCTAAATTGGTAAGTCGGAATTCAATCCCGCTCGAGTATACAAGTCAAAACTGACTTCGCCCAAGATGGTGAATCTAAATTCGACCTCGTCTGAATTAAGGTTGGTTCTGCCTGAGTTGACAAATCAGAAGTCGACCTCACCCAAACTCGCAAGTTCGGATTCAGAATCAAAAGAGTCAAGGATTCATCACAATGAAAATCAAAAGGCACACAAATAAAGACGAAATAACTATTTTATTCAAATGTACGTATGCGATAGCCTTACCTTACAAAAGGCCGAAACGGGCCCTCGGGAAAAGATGAAAGTAAACAATGAAAGAGCAAAAAAAAGGAACTAAGTACAAGGTTTGAAACAAAAGCTTCACTAAGCATCATCTTCACCGCCGTTCTCCCCAACATCATCGTCATCATCAAGAGGGAACTCATCCTCGTTATCAATGCCCTCACCAGCCTCCGGTGTCACAGGGTCGTAACTGCAGGCAGTGCGAGCCTTGCATGCCTTCGCCCGAGCATCTTCAAAGGCAGCCTCTGGAACATTCCTAGCCTCCCACAAACCCTTGTACATATCACACTGGGCCTCGACATTGACCCATAGCTCATACAGGCGGTGAGGGACCACGGTAGAGACAAATTTGACCCGGGCCAATAGTTGTTCCTTCTTGGCCTCAAGTGCCACGACTCGGTATCCTAGGCTCGAAGCCTCCCGATAAATTTCACTAATACACTCCTCGAGTCGAGCCTCCCTTAGCGTGGTCATTGCCCTCTTAGATTCCTTCTTAGATTAGAGGAAGCGGATAGTGTCCTCCAGCCTCGCCGCTCTCACCAAAGCCGACGTCCAAGCCTCCTCGGCACTTTCCACTCGACCACTTTCTTTTCCAGCTCAGCCAACTTCCCCATCCATTATGCGCTCAAAGCTTTGACTCAAGTAGTATTTTGCTCAAGTTCGACTTCAGAGACAACACCTTCTCCTGAAGGTCCTCGCACTCCGCGGCAACCCCTTTGACCACCTCTAGTTTCTCGTTTTTGGTACGAAATAGCTCACCGCATCTATGGATAGACTACACCAGCTCCCGATCTCTTTTCTCTAACTCCCCATTAATGGATTGGGTGCCAGTACAAACCCTGAGCCGCTCATGCATCTCACGGCACTTGTTGCAATAATACCGATACTTGTGCATTTTCAGAAAAATGTCAGCCCGTGTCTTGGCCCTACGAGCACTCTCGACTTCCAGCATGTAAGACTAAAAACAAAAAGAGAGAAGAAATGAGTCAGTAAAGACAAAGGTCACGAAGCAAAAATAACAAAAAGGAACTCACCCATAGGCCCATCGTGGCCACATCACGCGACAACTCGGAGTCGCTGACATCTTGAAGAGCTCTGCTTTCTGCGGTAGAGCATAGAAGGTCAAACTACAACATAAAATTCACCGTGTCTTATAGCAGGTTAAGATCCGACGGAATTTTATGTATTCGGGAAGGGCCTCTCGCTCTCATTACAGTTAAGTGAAGCCTTCTCAAACATCCTTACATCCTTAGGAAAAATGTCGGATTCAAACTCATAATCATCAACCATGACATCTTTCCCCCTTCCATCGGCCGAAGAAGGGGTGTGGTTCGATCGGTATGTAGAAGGGCCACCCGAAACAGCAACAATAGCCATAAGACTCTATTTCTCCTCCATATCAGCCTCTTGGTCGCTCACAACAAGCGTAGCCTCCACATCCAAGTTGGCACAACCGTCGGTTTTTAGCACCACCAAGGCAAGGTCGCTTCTCAAAGATGGTTCGACTGGAGGGGTATCTTCCAACACTACCCATCATCTTTTCGATGGGGCCTCTCCATTACCAGTGCGGGAAGATTCACCTGTTAAACGGACTGCGAGAATAGGAGTCTCTAGCTAAGGAGTAGCCTTCACGCACACGGCTTCGGCCATTGGTGCAGATCAGGCAGCAAATCTTGGTGCAGACTGGGCAGTAGCCCTCGGCGCAAGCCGGGCAAGGGGCATCGGTTGGTGGAATGCGAACAGAGGAGCCCTCGTCCTTAGCCCTCTTCGACCTACGAACAAGGAAAGATTAGATCATATAACGATAAGGTTAAACTATGAGATAAAGAATAAAGAGAAACCTCAGCAGGCTGACTTACCAGTAAAAGGCTTATGCCCATACTTCTCATGGAAGGATGCCCACTCACGAATCCCCTTCGTATGGGGGAGAATTGTGCCCACCTACCCACACGGGGATATTGGCAACTAGCGGGGGAGGTAGTCCCTCGGCTGCAAAAGCAAAAACAAGTCCTTAGCAATATCACCTAAAGGAGGACGATTGATAACTAGGGATGTTGACGCATTTTATACTTCTCCTTACTTATGCTTTGATCAAATATTCATACAAAATAGTCCTAAAAGGCTCACATGTTGTGCTTGATTGCAAGTTTGATCAACAAAGCGACAAAATGTCAGCCATAGGCTCAAAAGGAGTGAAACTTACACAAGTACCAAAAACAAGGAAATCTCATGCAGAACAGGCCTAGTGCGGTCGCACACCACTTTGTGCGGTCCGCACTGGGAGATTCAGAGAGCTGATTTCCAGGCTTCAAGGCAGTGCAGCCGCATACTATTTTGTGTGGTCTGCACTAAAGGCAACCCGATCACAGTCCATTCTCTGAGGTCCGCGATGCCAAGATTCAGAGAGATCGATTACAGTTTTGAGCCTCCGCGGTCCGCGGTCAACTTTGTGCGGACCACGCTAGAAGCCTCCGCAGCCACGATCCATTATATGCGGTCCGCGGAGCCCAAATTCAGAGAGCCGCTTTTCAAATCCAAAGCCCCAATGCGGACCGCTGTCCATTTTGTATTGTCCGCACTAACCCTGCAGGGGCAGTTTTGTCCATTTTCTTAGTATAAGTAGATTCTTTTTCCATTTTTAGGGCATCAGACATTGTAATACAGTAGTTGCGCTCGTGAAAAGACTTTTCTTAGCCATTTTTTGCACTTTTACTTAGTTTTAATCATTGAATCTTTGAATTTACTTTAGTAATTAATTAATATGTCTTTCTCTTCATCTATTTCTCTGATTTTCTCTTCAAGCATGAGTACCCTAGTGTGGGTAATTGATGGGTGTTGTGATTTAATGTTAGATTGACTATGGGTGTTTGTTATTTGGGTCAATTTTATGGTTTAATTTATGAATTAGTGGTTTCAAACACTAGTTTGTGCTAAGTTGACTTGGGCTCTTCTTAAGAAAGAGAGCCTAAGTCTCCAACATTGACCCAACAAGGAATTGGGATGGACTCAAGAGATTTGATAGTCCCAATTAAAGGGTTAAACCTCGAGAGAGTAATACCCAAGTTGCTTGGACAAATGTGTATACCCAATTGTTCTTGAGAAAGTCAATTAGGCAAAATCACTCTTTCTACCGACAGGTGTAGAGTGGGTAGTATTGACCAACGGTTATAACGTATTCCCCAATCATGTCAATCGTGCCTTGGATGCAAGTACCCGTCAATTGGCCACCTAGGTGAAAGTCACTACGCTAATGCCTTTTAAACCATTAGATACAACTTGTAGCAATTTACTCTTAGTTTAATTTAGTTGCAATTATAATTTGTAGTTTGATCATAGTAAAATATAAAGAAAAACCAAAAATGAATAGAGGTGATATTTGGAACAAATGAGCAATTCCAACCTAAATAGATACTCAACTCCACTTCTAGTTCTCTGTGGATATCGATCCTGAACCAAAATCGGGTAAAAGCTATTGCGACCCTCTCTTGCTACTTAATAGTAGTGCAGTGTTGGAAGCAATCACTTTTTGGCGTTGTTGCCGGGGAGCTAATGGTTTTGGCTATCTATTTAGTTAGTTTTGTGTATTGTTCTTCTTTCCTTCTTTATTACTAACTTGTTTGTGTCACTACTCAGGTACCAATATGGCATTGAACAATGCTAATGACCCTCTCGAAAACGTGATAGCGGGGGGAGGGGGCAGATGATCTTGAGCAAGAAGAGGTGCTTGCACCTCAAGGACAATGGAGAGTCCAGAATGCCAATGCTAATCCAAATGATAATATTCCAGAACCTCCTCTACCACCTCCAAGAGTGTCTCCCAGAGTAATACCAAATCAAGGGTATGCGAGTGCTATTGTCCCTCTGCGAATTCGGAGGAGAATTTTCAAATAACCATTGTGATATTGACCTTACTTGAGCAACGTAGTTATTTTACGGGTGCTGCGGATCAAAATGCCTGCAAACATCTTAAGGGATTCATGGATACATGTTGGGGGAGCAAGCAGATGAATGTGTCCGAGGTTGCTCTTAGGTTGAGACCTTTCCCGTTCTCACTTCGGGTAAAGGCATTAGATTGGCTCAAAAGACTCCCTAACCATTCCATTACAACGTGGGATGAGTTGGCGGATAATTTTATTGCTAAATTCTTCTCACCCGGGTACATGGAGGCACTTCAAGATGAGATATTGGGCTTCAAGAAAGGCAACAAAATCTTTGCATGAAATCTGGGAGCGGTTTAGAATAATGGTGAAAGAATGCCCAAACAACGATATGACCGAGGCGATGATTCAACAAACCTTCTATCAGGGCATCAACACTACGGATCAATGCATTGTGAACCAATTGGCCGGGGGTAACTTTATGAAGCTTCCTTAAGTTGAGGCTTGTGAGATATTGGACGAGATGGCTGACACTTCTTCGGTGTGGCAAAGTAGAGCGAATGTGCCCCAAGGTGACCCCACGGTCATCCATTTGCACAAGGAATTACACGATCATGGTCAATCTATTGCTGAGCTTACTACTACTATGAATCATTTGGCGAAGGCTCAGTTACAATAAGTCCAAAATCCTCACCAAGTAAATGCCATGGAAGGTATAAATATGCTCGTCAATAAGAGAAGGTAAAGAGGGAAACAAGCTCAAGGGAATTCTAAACAATATGATAATGATGGTGGTGGTTATTCAAATGATTTTTATGATGACCAAAGTGAAGAGGTACAATATGTCAATAACTATCTAGGGAATAGAGGCAACTCTTCAAACCAACAATGGTGACCCCAAGGAAATTGGGGCAATCAACAACAAGGTGGTGGTAATTGGAACAACAACAACCAAGGCGGTGATTGGGGGAACAACAATCAGGGCAACCAAGGGAATTGGAATAGTAATAACAACAACTAGAACAACAATGGTCAAGGCGGGTGGAAGAACAATGGAAACCAAGGCAACCGGGGGCAAGGCTTTCAAAGGCCCCCCGATGTACGAACAACCGAACAATCCACCTCCGTTTCAATATCAAGGATATAGTTCTTCGAGTAATGATATGGGAATAATAGAAATTATGTTCAAATAAATGATGAAGAAGAACCGAGATTTCGATGCTCAATTGGCTTCCCACAATACCTCTATCAGGAACTTGGAGGTGCAATTAGGCCAAATCTCTCAATCATTGAATACTCGCCCTAAGGGTGCTCTACCAAGCGATACGGTAGTGAACCCGAAGGGTGGAAACATTCATGTGATGGTAGTTACAACAAGAAGTGGGAGAGGCGGTGATGTGCATGCCTCGAAAGATAAGCAAGTTGTGGATGATGATATTAAGTTGCGGGAAGATGATGTACCTTTGATAGTTAAAAATGTGGTTGAAAATGAGGTGAACAATGATGTGAGGATTGACATTAATGAGGCCAAGTTGGAAACTCAAGATGTCGTGAACCCGTCTAGGGAACATGTGATTGACATGCCCGAGCCAATGGTGCCCAAAGCCAAGGAACCTTTGCCTAGGCCATCTCCGCCTTATCCTCAACGGTTAGCAAAGAAAAAGAGTTACAACCAATTCAAAAAGTTCATTGACATAATGAAAAGCGTTACAATCAATGTGCCTTTAGTGGAGGCACTTTAACAAATGTCGGTATCCAAGTTTATGAAGGATTTGGTGACGAAGAAGAGGTCGAAGAATTGTGAAACAATAAAAATGACTCATCAAGTCAGTGCTATCGTACATTCTATGGCCCCAAAACTTGAAGACCCTAGAGCTTTTACTATCCCTTGCACTATTGGAAGTGCGGATTTTGCCAAGGCCCTTTGTGATTTGGGGGCTAGTATATATTTGATGCCTTATTTGGTCTTCAAGACTTTGGGAATTGGGCAACCTAGGCCGACCTTAATGAGACTTCAAATGGCGGATCGATCGATGAAGTGACCTTTGGGCATAATTTATGATGTGCTTGTCTGGGTGGACAAGTTTATATTGCCGGCCAATTTTGTCATTTTGGATTGTGAAGTGGACTTTGAAGTCCCAATTATTCTAGGGATACTTTTCCTTGCAACAGGGAAGGCATTGGTTGATGTTAAAGCGGGTGAGATAACTTTCCGAGTGGGGGATGAGAAGTTCGTCTTCCATGTTTGCAAATCCATGAAGCAACCCAATAGCACCGAGGTGTGCTCGTTTGTGGACATTGTCACAGCTGTGATCGTGGATGACACAAGTTCTATGATTACTGTGGAGGATCCCCTTGAGGTCGTGCTTATAAATCTTGATGTAAATGATTATGCTAGTATAGTGGAGTGCGTGAATGTTTTACATGGTATGGGCTCATATTCTTATGAGCCTAGGAAATTGTCTTTGGATCTTGAAATTGGAAAACTCCACCAACAAAGCCATCTATTGAGGAGCCACCGGTGTTGGAGTTGAAACCACTACCTCCACACCTCAGGTATGAGTTTTTGGGCCATTGTTCTACTTTACCTGTTATTCTTTCCTCGTGCCTTACTAACTTGCAGGTAGATGCCACTTTGGCAGTTCTCAAAAGGAGGAAGAAAGCAATTGGGTGGACATTGGCCGATATTCAGGGAATAAGCCCCAAATTCTGCATGCACAAAATCATTTTGAAAGGTGATGCAAAACCCTCCTTGGATCATCAAAGAAGATTGAACGAGATAGTGCTAGAGGTGGTGAAGAAAGAAGTGACAAAATGGTTGGATGACGGGGTTGTGTACCCTATCTCCGATAGCTCATGGACTTCTCTGGTGCAATATGTATCGAAGAAGGGTGGCATAAATGTGGTGACAAATGATAATAATGAACTTATTCCCACTCGGACCATTACCGGATGGAGGGTATTATGGACTACCGGAAGCTAAACAAGGTGACCCGAAAGGATCACTTCCCATTGCCATTCCTTGACCAAATGCTAGATTGTCTTGCGGGATATGCTTTTTATTAATTTTTTGATAGATACTTGGGATATAATCAAAGCTTAATCACTCTGGAGGACCAAGAGAACACCACCTTTACTTGTCCATGTGGCACCATTGCTTTCTCTCGGATGTCGTACGGGTTGTGCAATGCTCCGATGACATTCCAACGATGCATGATGACTATTTTCACCGATATGGTGGAAGATATATTGGAGGTCTTTATGGATGATTTTAGTGTGGTTGGTTATTCATTTGAAGAGTGTTTGGGAAATTTGGATAGTGTCTTGGCCCGATGTGTAGAGACAAATCTCATTCTTAATTGGGAAAAATGTCACTTCATGGTTGAAGAGGGCATAGTATTGGGTCACAAAATTTCAAAACATGGGATTGAAGTTGACAAGGCCAAGATAGAGGTAATATCAAGGCTTTCACCCCCCACTTCCGTCAAAGGGGTGAGGAGTTTTCTTGGGCACGTGGGGTTTTATCGGAGGTTTATAAAGGATTTTTTGAATGTGGTAAACCCCTTGTGCAAACTACTAGAAAAGGATGCCAAGTTTGTGTTCGATGAGGGATGTATGCAATCATTTGAGATCATTTGAGCTTCTCAAGCTTAAGTTTATCACTACACCTATCATTACCTCACCATGTTGGAGCTTACATTTCGAGCTCATGTGCAATGCAAGTGACGTTGCAGTTGGGGATGTTTTGGGTCAAAAGGTTAACAAAATGTTTCATCTAGTGTACTACAAAAGCAAGACCATGAATGAGGCTCAAAAAACTACACGGTTACCAAGAAAGAGTTGTTGGCCATAGTTTTTTCAATGGAAAAGTTTCAGCCGTATCTTATAGGGGATAAGGTCATAGTACACACCGATCATGCCGCCCTTAGGTACTTGATGACAAAGAAAGACTCCAAGGCAAAATTGATGAGATGGGTGCTACTACTCCAAGAACTTGATCTAGAAATTGTGGACCGAAAAGGTAGTGAAAACTAAGTGGCGGATCATTTGTCCCACTTGGAAGAGGAAGGAAGGCCATGTAATGGCCTAGAGATCAATGATACATTTCCCGATGAGCAACTACTTTCTTTGTCGATGTGTGATATGCCATGGTTTGCGGACATTGCTAATTTCCTTGTGACTGGCATCATCCTTTGTGAGCTCTCTTCTAACCAAAGGAAGAAGCTTAAACGCAATAGTCTGGAGTTCTATTGGGACGAGCCATACTTGTTCAAGATTTGCACCAACGGAGTGATCCAGGGGTGTGTACTTGAGGAGGAGTTTAGCATCCTAGAGGCTTGTCATTCCTCCCCCTATGGTGGCCATCATGGAGGGGCGAGGACGGTTTCGAAAGTTCTGAGTTATGGTTTTTATTGTCCAACCTTGTTCAAAGATGCAAGTGATCTAGTAAGAAGGTGTGATCAATGTCAACGAGCGGGCGGGATTTCAAAGAAAGATGAGATGCCTCTAAACACCATTCTTGAAGTTGATATCTTTGATGTATGGGGTATTGATTTTATGGGCCCTTTTGTAAGCTCGTGTGGAAACACTTACATTCTTGCAGTGGTTGATTATGTGTCAAAATGGGTTGAGGCCGTGGCCTTGCCCAACAATGAAGCTAGGAGTGTGGTGGCATTTCTGAAGAAGAGCATTTTCACAAGGTTTGGTACACCTCGGGCAATTATTAATGATGGAGGATCGCATTTTTGTAATAGATCTTTTGATGCCTTGCTTTCAAAGTATGGTGTCAACCACAAGGTGTCCACGCCTTATCATCCTCAAGCAAGTGGCCAGGTTAAAGTGTCTAGCAAGGAGATCAAGAGCATTTTGTCCAAAACTGTCAATGCCAATAGGACCAATTGGTCTAAAAAGTTAGATGATGCTCTATAGGCGTACCGGACCACTTACAAGACCCTAATTGGTATGTCACCATACCGGTTGGTGTTTGGGAAAGCATGTCATTTACCAGTGAAGTTGGAGCATAAGGCCATGTGGGCCTTGAAGAAGTTGAACCGTGATTGGGATATAGTTGTTAATCTTCGGGTGGAGCAACTCAATGAGCTTGATGAATTTAGGTTCCACGCCTACTCTAGTTCGTCCATGTATAAGGATAAAATGAAATACCTTCATGACAAATATAATCGGGGGAAAGAATTCAAGGTGGGAGATTTGGTGCTCTTATTCAATTCTTGACTGAGGTTGTTCCCGGGAAAGTTGAAATCAAAGTGGAGTGGACAATTTGAAGTAGTGTGTGTGACCCAGTTTGGTGTTCTTGATTTGTAGAACAAAAGTGGGGAAGTTTTTAGAGTAAATAGGCATAGAGTGAAGCACTATCTGGAGATGTTTGATGATAGCCATGTGGTGGCTGTGGTTCATTTCAAATGATTATATGGTAACCTGCGTAGTGCCGCGACGTTAAATCAGGCGCTTCTTGAGAGGAAACCTTTGTGTCTTTCTTTTTGGTTTTATTTGATTTTCGTTGTAGTGTAGGATTGTTTTTGAGCTAACTGGTTGTGAGATGTTACAGGATTGAGTTGATGTAGTCCAGGACATAATTGAAAAATGCACAGGTCTCTAAAGTTTTCAGTGCGGCCGCACTACCATTTTGTGTGGACCGCACTAGTAAAGGGTGATTAAAGCGCTCTCTAAAGTTTGTCACCGTGACCACGGTTGATTTGGTGTGGCCGTCCATTTTGTGCGGACCGCGGTGGATTACTGAGTTGAGCTTGAACAAAATAGCTCAGTGCGGACCGTGGTCCATTTTATGTGGTCCGCACTAGTAGGTGAGACTGGGCCCTAGGGGCTTTTCTATAAATAGACCCTGAGGGCCTCCTTTTACCTTTTTCGCAAAATTGTACCTCAGAGACTATAAACACTGTTTCTCTTCTTCTTTGATCGTAATTGCTTGTTTGCATTGCTTTAATTCGATTCATCTCACAATCTGGTACATTAATCTTCCTTTTTACTTATTTAATTTTGTCAATTTCAGTTAATTTTCATTTTTCTTAGCTTTTGATTTCTTCCTTCTCCCGTAATTTCTTGAATTGTTAGGTTAGGATAGTTAGATTTCTGATTCTTGTACACTTAGTTGGTATAATGGACTGGGTACACATTTAGGGACTCTAATTAGGTGGAAATTTGGACCTTAAAAGTAAAATGTCATGAATCCTAATTTGATGCCAAACTTGGGCACTCTATGCGGACCGCGGTCAATTTTGTGTGGTTCGCGTTGCCATTTTGTGTGGACCGCACTAATGACTTCTGAGATTTTTGAATTATAGGCAGTGTGGCCGCGGTATATTTGTGCGGTCCACACTGTCTAGTTACAGAGAGTGGGTAGTCTAACTCCCACCTCTGTGCGAACCGCAGTTGATTTTGTGCGGTCCGCTGTGATCCCAGTGCGGCCGCGGTTCGTTTTTTGCGGTCCGAACTGTTGAGATTCAGAGGCTATGTTTTTTTAACCCCACACCTATGCGGACTGCGGTCATTTCTATGCGGTCCGTTGTAGCCTCAGTGTGGCCGCACTCCATTTTGTGCGGTCCGTATTGGGCACTTCTGCAACCTTTCTTCCCTGTTTTTGCAATATTGTTTTTAATTGATTACACTGCTACTAACAAGCTATTTGAACTGTGATTGCATACAATGGTGAGACAACATTGTAAACAACCGGGCAGAGGAGAATCCTCCTGGGGAGGGAAGAAGAAGATGATAAAACTCACTCCCCAAACACGGGAAAACATAAAAAGGACCAGAAAACTAATCAAAGCTGCAGACAGAGCTGCTTCCCATTCCTCAGGGAGTGAGTATCAACCATCAAGGGATATTTCTTCAGACTCCGTCCCAAAATACATGGAAGACTGGACGGAGAGAACTAGAATAAGAGACACTCCTCCACCATCACCCACTACCCAAGCACCAACTAATGTCATTTCTGAGTCATCTGAAGGGCTCAGCAGCAGGTAGTGGGGAATACTCCACCTCTCCTATAGCTTCATCATCTGGAGAGGGTGCAGTAGGTGCGGAGAAGGAAGTTGAGAAAGATGAGGAAGTTGCAGAAGAAGGAAAACCAAGGGTTGGGGGTGTTGATAGAACAAGGAGGCTGGAGGTTTGGCGAGATAGGTTTGTGAGTGATGTGGCATGCCACAAATTTAGGGAGTGGTGGCCGGTGAGAAAATTGATACCGGAGAGTAGCTTTATTGATAGAGATCTTTTATCCCACAACCCCAATGTGCAAAGACAATTTAGGACTAGAGTGGTTTAGGAACATTTTATGGAGAAGTGCGTAGATGCCAACGAACACATGGTCAAGGAGTTTTATTGCAATGTAGCCCACATAAAAAAGGGCCCTAAAGTGACCAAGGTTCGTAATAAGACAGTGTTGTTTGAAGGGAAATACCTTAATGAATACTTGGTCTTCAATGAGGAGGATGAAACTTTATACATGGCAAAGTTGGAGATGGGCGAGGAGGTTCGTCCCTGGCCAGCACAGTACCTGGCAATCCTGGGTACCACCCTTGACTGGTTGACTGCTGGAGTCAAGATTTTGAGACAAACTTTGAATTTTGAAGCACAGGGATAAGAGACTTTTTTTGTAGCCAGTTGGACCCCGCGACACATGAAAACCCCTTTCCTCTTTCACGGGTTGTGTTAGTGGCTTCCATTATGGCAGGGTACCCCATCAACATAGGGAATGTGATGTCGAGGATTATCTCCACCGTCGGTGCAGAGCATGACCGAAACTATCCCTTCCCCAGCACCCTCACTATGTACTTTCGAGATTTGAAGGTGGACAAAAAGCCCTACGACGTTAGAGTTAAAAAAAAGGCCCCCTTCTCTTGGTACATCATGCAGGGGGGTGATAACCCCAAGAGCAAGAGTTTTAAAGGTACAACTACTGCTTCAACTAGCCAGTCTGAAGAGCCAGTTGTGGTAGAGGCTCCTGCTGAGCCTACCTCCACCTCCACAGATATCCCTCTCGGTCCATCCACATCTATAGCCATTCCCGTTGATCCATCCACCCTAGCAAGACCGAAGATTTCATCTTCCCGGGCACATCCCATTACTGCCCACCGACTGAGCCAGGTTCTTACCAGTATTAACAACTAGATGTCCACAGTGTCATCCAAGTTGTGTATCTTAACTACCATTGTAGAGGCTCAGTCAGCTCCCTCATCCCTACAGGTACCACAGTCGATCGAGGATGCGCTCAAAGAGATACTTGAGAACCAGAAGAAGATCCTCGATACTCAGGTTGTGCTCTCAAAGGCAGTGGATTTACCTAGCAAGGCTCTCAAGGAGCTTTCTAAGCATAAGAAGCTAAGGAAAACACGGGCCTCCAAGGAGTTCGTGAAGGATCTGCGTGCAGATGTTGACAGACTAAAGGCAAATCAACTACCTTTAGACTTATTGCTTGAGGACCCAGTTCCAGCAGCTCACCCACAGCCGAAGCAGTCACAGAGGCCTCCTAAGAGGAGGAGGATGATTCCTAGAGCCAATGATGCCATCATCCAATTGGCGGACCTACCAGAGACTTCCTCCAGTTAGCCACAGGATGTACCAGTTTCAGAGCCTGTTCAGGTCCAGGCCTAGGTCCCAGTAGCAGAGCAGTAGACCACAGGGGACCAATCTGAGGTCCCCAAGCACACAGAGGACCCAGGGACCATCCATGACCCTATGCAGACAGACACGGCTTAGGGAGTCCTCTATATCCTTTTTCTATATCTTTTGGTTCTTATTTAGACTAGTTGGCATTGGGGACAATGTCAGCTTTCATTTGAGGGGGTGAGCCCTACATTTTGGATGACCGTATATATTGATACATTTTTATGCTTTATTGATTTTTCATCTTTGGTCTGTATATAATTTGATATTTAGTTGCATTTATCACATTTTCATCTTACTTTGGGTCTGTATATAAAGTTACATTTTATTATATATATTCATCCCGTCTATTGTATATTCAAATCTCCTCTTGTATATATTTATTCTATTTTCCACAAAAATTTTCGTTTTTAACTTCTTATTTGTGATTCGTAGCTTTTTGTTTTTGGAGTTTCCAATAAGCCTTTGGTTTTCTTAATGCCACTATTCTTTTCAAAGGTAGAATGTTGTGTGAATCGGCTCTTCCCAATGATGGATAGCGTGATAACCTTCTTAAGGGTTTGAGTCTGTTTTTCTTTTTCTTTTTAGTTTTTAGTAGTTTGTAGTTAAGGGTGCCTCAAGCAACGCTTCACTTGGGCCTAGCACATTTGCCTTTTATCTTATGGTCAAAAACAATTGTTGTGATTAGGATGGTGAAAGTGTGACCTTGAGACTCTTGCATTGGCCGATAATCATCACGTGGTTTTTCGGGACCATTGTATGCTCAAATCGTATCTAAGGTCGTTGTGGACCCCCAAATCTATGTCTTTAGCAATCCCTTAGTTTGTGTGGTGAGTAACTGAATTGCACGTCCAAGTCCTGAGCCATTGATCTAGAACTTGCCCTGAATATTTGTTGAGGCGAAATCCTAGGTGAATTTTGACTTATGACATGATTATAGGTTCTTCTTGATCCAAATGATAGTTTGAACAATTCCATAGCCTACCAATGATAAGATCCCTAGGTAACACTTTTGAGCCTTAGACTTTTTCTTTCAAGAACTATGATACAAGCCTATACCCATTCAAAAATATACCCTCTCTTGGCACCCAATCTTTCCTTTAGCACATGGCAAAAGTATAAGTTTGGGGGGAGAGACGAGGATTGAATCAAAGTGGTAAAAAGGCACAAAAATGAAGAAAAGGAAAGGCAATGAAAAAGAAAGAAAAGTAAAAAGACAAAAAGAATGTTCAATGTGAAAAAGAATAAAAAGGGATTCAAGAAAAACAATGAATGAAAGGCGTGGAAAGTTGAAAAAGGAGAAAAGGCTTGAAAAACACAAGAAAGAATGACATTGTGTCTCTCTAACCCCTTTAAAAGAAGTGAAATGACTCAAAGAGTCAAGTGAATGGATGCCAAATGAATCAAAAGAAGTGCTTAAGGGAAGGTGGAACTCACCTAGACCAAAACATTCTCTACCCCGAACCAAAAGCCTTCACAATGCCTCCACAAAAGCCCTATATGATCTTGAGTTAAATGAAGCCGACATTAGTGGATACTCACATAAGGGGCAAGCATATGGTACTTAAAGCCGAACTTGTGACTTTTTCTTGAGAGAGATGAGTGAATTTCCATTAACACCGTTTTGCATGGTACTAATCTAAAGGTGATGTTTGCTTAGGGAGAGTTGAGGATGTGTGAGTTTGGGTTCCACAATGACAAAAGTAATTGAAAGAGTTCTTTGATGTATTGAGTCAACTATTGATGCTCTTATGTTGCACTTGATCCATGGTTGTTCAAAGAGTAAATGTTGTTAATGGTTCATTTGTATTGAGGGCAATTGTTAGTCCCAATTGATGCTAGTTGAGGTTGCTTTAGGATAGCTGAAAATTTCTTGAATTTTCCGTTAAGGGGTGGGTCTTATTTTGTTTGCTTGAGGACAAGAAAAAGCTTAAGTTTGGGGGAGTTTATAACTAGGGATATTGATGCATTTTATACTCCTTCTTGCTTATGCTTTGATCAAATATTCATAAAAAATAGTCCTAAAAGCTCACAAGTTGTGCTGGATTGCAAGCTTGATCAACAAAGCGACAAAATGTCAACGATCGGCTTAAAAGGAGTGAAACTTGCACAAGTACCAAAAACAAGGCAATCTCATGCAGAACAGGCCCAGTGCGGCCGCACACCATTTTGTGCAATCCGCACTGGGAGATTCAGAGAGCTGATTTTCAGGCTTCAAGGCAATGCGGCCGCATACCATTTTGTGCGGTCCGTACTGAAGGCAACGCGGCCGCAGTCCATTCTCTGCGGTCCGCGGTGCCAAGATTCAGAGAGATCAATTTTTACAGTTTTGAGCCTCCACGGTCAACTTTGTGTGAACCGCGCAAGAAGTCTCCGCGGTCCGCTGTCCATTCTGTATGGTCCACGGAGCCCAAGTTCAGAGAGCCTCTTTTCAAATCCAAAGCCCCAGTGCGGACCGTACAGACCGAGGTCCATTTTGTGCGGTCTGCACTAACCCCGCAGGGGCATTTTTGTCCAAATTTTTCAGCTTAGTATAAATAGATTCTTTTTCCATTTTTACGGCATCAGACGTTTTAATACAATAGTTGCGCTCATGAGAAAACGTTTCTTAGCCAATTTGGGCACTTTTACTTAGTTTTAATCATTGAATCTTTATATTTACTTTTGTAATTAATTAATATGTTTTTCTCTTCATCTATTTCTCTGATTTTCTCTTCAAGCATGAGTAGCTAGACCCATTAGCTAGGATTAAGTGGGTGTTGTGATTTAAGGTTAGATAGACTATAGGTGTTTGTTATTTGGGTCAATTTTATGGTTTAATTTATGAATTAATAGTTGCAAACACTAGTTTGTGCTAAGTTGACTTGGGCTCTTCTTGAGAAAGAGAGCCTAAGTCTCCAAAATTGACTCAACAAGGAATTGGGATAGACCCAAGAGATTTGATAGTCCCAATTAAAGGGTTAAACCTCAAGAGAGTAATACCCGACTCGAAACCTAGTTGCTTGGACAAATATGTATACCCAATTGGTCTTGAGAAAGTCAATTGGGCAAAATCACTCTTTCTACCGAGAGGTGTAGAGTGGGTAGTATCGAGCAACGGTCATATAATTTGTAGTTTGATCATAGTAGAATATAAAGAAAAACCAAAAATGAATAGAAGTGATATTTGGAACAAATACGCAATTCCAACCTAAATAGATACTCAACTCCAATTCTAAATCTTTGTGGATATCGATCCCGACCCAAAATCGGGTAAAAGCTATTGTGACCCTCTTTTGCTACTTAATAGTAGTGCGGAGTTGGAAGCGATCAACGATCGACGACCGTCTTAAGAAAAATCACAAAATAAACAAAGGAAAATTCACGAGCGAAGTTCCACGTCTCTGGAAACCCTACCGAGTTCACCACAAGGTGCTTTATCCGCATATAGAAGTAGCTTTCCCAGAAGTGGCGATTATCCTTATCGTCCATCTTCACCACCAAACTGTTGGTTCCTCGATGGCGCATATAGATCATCGTACCACAAAGAATAAGGGGAAAAGATGTAAAGCATGTGCCCCAAGGAAATTCCTCGGTTGGAAAGCTCTGCGTACTTGATAAGCATAAGAAAGTGTTTGTACGCATACGGAGAGAGTTGGGTCGGGCACACTTCATAGAAGCAGCAGAAGTTTACCACCATAGAGGGAAGTGAAGTGTGTACCCGATAACAAAGAGGTATGCGTAAAATTCACAGTATCCCGGGCAGTGCAAATGTACAATATCCTTCCCCGCCGCCGGTACCATTTCGATATGGGCAGGGATTCCCTACTTGGCCTTGAGCGCCGTAATCGCCTCTCCGTCCATAGTGGAAGGGACATGCTCTGTTCGTTTCTGGCAGGTCTGTTAAAGTCAGTCCTCATCTTCCCCAGGCAGGATACTATCTCATCCACCATCGAAAATCCCTCATCTTCCACTACCTCTACTCCCTCTTCAAAAAGGGGCACGTTACTTTCCGGCATTGGAGCTTCAACAACTCTATTAGTTTGGGAAGGAGAACCAACCATTTGTCTTCTTCGATCGAAATAAACAAGGATGACGAAGTGTAATAATCACAGTGAATTCCAGCAGAAGCAGAAGAATGGGAAGCAATAGAAGGGGAAAGAAGTTTGCAAAATTCTCTGATAATTGAAAAGTGCAACAATCAAATAGAGGGTTACTTCCTTATTTATAGAGACACAAAGGCCTTGAGAGGGAAAACCAAGAGCCGCCAATCAGAAAATGGAAGGGGCACAAGAAACGATACGGTGCCTAGGAAACGTACGCCATGATAACGCATAATAAATATTCATGATGTCATGAATTGATGTGACAATCCAACTCTGAGTTGATGTAACGATCCTACGAGTTTCCCGGATCATTACGTCGCTACCTCGCCATAAGAACTCGAACCTTGCATAATGATCAGATTTCTCCCAACTTTTGAATCAACGGAATTCGCCCATCAGACTCGCCAAGAGGAGACCCCAACATGCAGAGGGACTAACTGTATGGGTCAAAATCTGACCATAAATAAATTATTGTTAAGGGGAACGGCAAGGGGTCGACCAAGCCATGGACGTACCTGTAAGGTGTAATGGTGACGAGCGTCTCGTCCACTATCGAGATCGAGAAGGCTTTCATATCAGAATATACGCGATCATGCTTGAGCAAGTAAAGAGGAGGATAGTCGAGAAAGGGTATGTTGGTTAATGACCGTTGCATAAAGGGAAAGGTGGGTAGTGTGTGTGTGTGTGTGTGTGTATATGAAGGATAAAGTAGAAAGAGAGGGGGGTCCCAGAAGGGAAAAAGGAGCAGAAGACTTGGAGGAGACTTCTAGGTAACAAAGGAGGAAGTCTAGATTGAGTTACAAACCTTTGTAAATGCCATCATTGAATCAATGAAGCTAGATCTCATAGTTATCAGCGAGATTCCTTCCTTATCTTCTTTGCTTTTACAAATGCAAAATAATATACAAAGATGTAAGCTTATCATTTACGTTTGATGTCTTTCAACTATTCTAAGAAATATTATATAAACTCAAGAGGTTGCTCTGATGGTAAGTAACCTCCACTTTCAACCAAGAGGTTATGAGTTCGAGTCTCCCCAAGAGCAAGGTGGGAGGTTATGAGTTCTTGGAGGGAAGGATGTCGAGGGTCTATTTGGAAACAACCTCTCTACCTCAGGGTAGGGGTAAGGTCTGCGTACACACTACCCTCCCCAGACCCCACTAAGTGGGATTATACTGAGTTGTTGTTATTGTATTATATAAACTCAGTCCCATTTGATTATAGTCTTTGATCTAAAGTTAATTATGTTTAGCTAGGATTTATTCTCTCTATTTTATCATTAATTAATTTAACTAAAGAACTCAACAAGTTTTGGTCAAACAGTTTGCTAGAGACTAGACAAGTTGAGGTACAATATAAATGTATGTTTTGTCAAAAAGTAGCGTCAATGATTGCAGAAGTTTCCAGTACGCATAATTCTGCACAATGATTCTATCCTCCGTAGGCATGTACATAGTATAGATCTCATATGCACACTACAGTATACACGCATATAAGCAACACTCTTTGCCAGCAAAGGAAATTCAGACGAACTACTAGGAATTAGAGCCTGTTAATTTGGCTTAACTGATTAACAATAACTGGCTATAAGTATTTGCCAGCAAAGGAAATTCAGACGAACTACTTGGAATTCGAGCCTGTTAATTTGGCTTAACTGATTAACAATAACTGGCTATAAGTATTACGTGTTGATAAATACATTTTCAAGTGCTGAAAACATGAGCCAATTACTCAAATGGTCACTCAATTATTTAAAATTATCTCCTAAAGTCATTTTTCTTTCGTTTGTAATAATAATGTCACTGAACTATGCTTATTGCACTCAGAAAGTCACTCAACTAGATTTTTCAAATTTTGGATTGCCAAATACCTATTTTACCCTCTAAATTATAAATATTTATCTTCTTTTATTTTTTTAAAACTTTTTAATATTATTTCACTTTTTAATTTATACTATGGACTTACCAATAGAATATATAAATTAAAAAAATAAAAAGTATTTAAGCATCTCTAATGTTGGAATAATAAAATAATGATCGTAGTAAAAAATTAATCAGAATAATTTGTTTGTAGTAATAATTTTAGTATTAACAACAAAAATTCAAAAATTTATTTACCCAATTCAAAATGATAGAATATAAAGGTTGTAAAATATATATTCCATGTACGTAGTATAAAAATAATTATTACAACCTTTAATTTCTTTAATTCTGAAATGTGTTAATAAATTTTGAATTAATTTTGTTAATACTAAAATTATTGTTACAAACAATTTATTATAATTAATTTTTTTACTATGCTCATTATTTTGTTATTCCAGCATTATATAAGCTTAAATACTTTCTATTTTTTTTAATTTATAAATAATATTTATTTATTTTATAGGTAAGTCTATAATATAAATTAAAAAGAAGAATTTCTATTAAAAAGATAAAAAAAAGAAAGATAAATGCTTACAATTTAAAGGATAAAATAGGTGTTTGACAATCCAAAATTTGGAAAATCTAGTTGAATGACCTTCTGAGTGTAATAAGCATAGTTAAGTGACTTTAAAAAATAATTTGGGATAATTGAGTGATCACGTGAGCAATGAACTCTTGAAAACAGTTATGTGGTTGAGTAAAAATAAGAAAAATGACAATAAGCAGTTGATGTGACCAACACCGTACCTTTTATGTGTCTTTAATTTGCTATTGCACCTATATAACATAAGTACTCTAATCGTAGTACCTTCAGCATGCATCTTAGTGTCACGACCCTAACTCCGGTTGTGATGGCGCCCAACACACTGCTAGGCAAGCCCGACCAATTCCATAACCTTAACCGTTTATATAACTCATGAATTACTTAACATTGATGAATTACTAAATTACAATACTGAATATCCGAAATAAAGTTAAAACATGCAGAAAACCCAAGTAGAAATACTACTACACAGCCCGAAGAATCCGGTGTCACAAGTCAAGCCTCTAATATACGAGTGTCAACCTACTACATAATATTCTGAAGAAATACGGAATAAAAGAAATAGGATAGATGGGAAGATCAGGACTGTGGACGTCATACAGCTACCTTGATGCTCCCGGGTAGGATGCTCGATAGAGAAAGTCTCACTCAGCCTCAGTGGGTGCACCTGAATCTACACACAAAGTGCAGGGAGTAAAGTAAGTACTTCCAATTCAGTGAGTAATAAACATAAATAAAGGCTGAGAATAAGAAATCCTGAATAGGCATAAAGCAATTCTATAAATACAGCAACTTGAACCCAGCAGTACAAATCAGTAAATCAATGAAAATTCTTAAGGATATACCACAACAGATAAATAAGTAAATGATAATCAAATATGCAATGCAACACATAAACGGGTACTCTTCAGTACCCGTTGTGGCGTGCAGCCCGATCCATTTATTTATCGTCGACGGCGCTCACTGTGGGTGTGCAGACTTCGGGAGGGGCCCCTTACGGCCCAAGCGCAATAATAAGCCATCTCGTGGCATGAACTAGGCTCTTGGCCTCATGTCAATATCAATATATTACCGCTGCGGCCCGCAGCCCGATCCCATACTTAGTCCAAAATCGCATAAGCCCCTTGGGCACAACAATATAGAAATATTTAGCCCAAACTTCCTTTAAAAATATTAATTAAGTTTCAAGTGGAAGAAAAAGGTGGTTGAGTTTACAAAACAGTATTAAAACCAGGACTGAGTTTATTAATATATAAAAATGGTAAGAGACCAGTAATAACAATCCCTGAAAGATTAAATCAATTGGCACGAAGCCAAATATAGCAAGCCGCTCAAATTATAATGATAATAAATGAATTTCAGTCAAATACGCAGTATATTTATCTACTGGGACGGACCAAGTCACAATCCTCAATGGTGCTCTACCCCACGCTCGCTACCCGGCGTGCAAGTCACCTCAATATAGCACTACGATATGCAAATACAGGGTTTCAAACCCTCAGAGCATCATTTACATCTATTACTCACCTCAAGCCGGCCAAAAACCTAGCTCGCTATGCCCTTGCCTCTCAAATCGACTTCCTCATGCGCCAAATCTGATTAAAACCACAACGAATACATCACAATATGCCAATGGAACAATACCCAATCGAAAACAATCGAAAAATAGCAAAAATCTTGAAATTAGCAAAACCCGAGCTCCGGGCCCACTTCTCGAAAATTAGAAAATTTAACATCATCGGATTCCTCATCATGCCGCGAGTCTATACATATAAAAATTATCAAAATCGAAGTCCAAATGACCCCTCAAATCCCCATTTTAATTCTCTTAAGTTTCAAGCCCTAACCTCCATTCTTAACCCTTGATTCCTTAATTTTTCAGTCTAAATTCATGTATTTGCACCATAAAATCGTGGTTTAAGTTCAAGAATCCTTACCTTATCGAGACCCCTTGAAACCCTCTTCAAAATCACCCACAATACTACAAGTTCGAAGTGAAAATGTCTAACTCTTTCAAAAATTCGCGAAGATGGAATTAAATGCCTCTACCCAATTACTTCCGCTTCTGCAGTCCCGTTTCCGCTTATGCGGAACCGCTTCTATGGAATTCACTTAAAGCTCTTGACCGCTTCAGCGGTCCCCTCAGCCGCATCTGCGGTCCAGCCTAACATCCACCTTTTTGCTTCTGCGGCTCCCACGCCGCACATGCGGTACCACACCTGCGACTCCTTTTTCGCAGGTGCGAAAATACCAGAAGCAGCACAGGTTCTGCAACATTACAAGTCTAAAACTCCCCGATCGCCATCTGAAATCACCCCGAGGCCCCCCGGGACCTCAACAAAAAATACCAATACCTCCTATAACATTATTCGAACTTGTTGCAATCATTAAAACACCTCAAACAATACTAAAACCATCATTTCTCATCGAATTCAAGCCTAAGTTCTTTCAAAACTTCCGAAATACGCATTCTATCAAAAACCCAACCAAAACACCTCCGAATAACCTGAAATTTTGCACACACATCCCAAATCACCTAACGAAGCTATTGCAACTCTCGGGATTCAATTCCGATCCTTGGATCAAATTCTCACCCATCAACCAGAATTCGCCAAAATACTAACTTCGCCAATTCAAGCCTAATTCTACACCGGACCTCCAAAATTACTCCCGATCACACTCCTAGATCACAAATCATCTCCTGAAGCTAAGCAAATCATCAGAATCCACATCCGAGCCTCCTAGCATATAAGTCAATGTCCGGTTGACTTTTTCAAAACAAGCCTTCCTTAAAGAGACTAAGTGTCTCTTTTCCTTCTAAAACCAATCAAAATCAACTAGTTCACACCCAACACTGATAATGAAGCATAAAGGAGCAGAAAATGGGGAAAATGGGGCGGTAACTCACGTGACGACGGGTCGGGTTGTCACATTCTCCCCAATTTACACAGACACTCGTCCTCAAGCAAGTCAAGAAACATACCTGAAGCCTCAAATAGGTGTGGCTATCTACTCCGCATCTCCCGCTCGGCCTCCCAGGTAGCCTCCTCCATGGGCCGACCTCTCCACTGCACTTTCACCGAAGCAACATCCTTTGACCTCAACTTCCGAACCTAATGATCCAATATGACTGCTGGCTCTATAGCATAAGTCAAGTCACCCTCCAGCTGAACTGTACTAAAATCCAGAACATGGGACGGGTCCCCACTGTACTTCCGGAGCATAGAAACATGAAAAACTGGATGCACACCCAACAAGCTGGGTGGCAAGGCAAGCTCATAAGCCACCTCCCCGATCCTCCTAAGTACCTCAAACGGCCCAATGAACCGCGGACTCAATTTCCCTTTCTATCCGAATCTCATAACACCCTTTGTGGGTGAAACCTTTAGCAAGACCTTCTCACCAATCATATAGGACACATCTCGAACCTTCCTATCCGCATAACTCTTCTGCCTCGACTGTGCTGTACGGAGTCTCTCCCGAATCACTTTCACCTTCTCCAATGCATCCTGAACCAAATCTGTCCCAACAATCTAGCTTCACCGAGCTCGAACCAACCAACTGGAGATCTACACCGTCTTCCATACAAGGCCTCATACGGTGCCATCTGAATGCTGGACTGATAACTGTTGTTGTAGGCAAACTCTGCAAGCATTAGAAACCCCATGACCCTCCAAAATCAATAACACATGCGCGTAGCATATCCTCCAATATCTGAATGGTGCGCTCGGACTGTCCGTCTATCTGAGGGTGAAAGGCCGTGCTCAACTGTACCTGAGTACCCAACTCTCGCTGAACAGCCTGCCAAAACTGAGAGGTGAACTGAGTGCCCTAATCTGATATGATGGAAACTGGGATACAATGCAATCGAACAATCTCCCGAATATAAATCTCTGCCAGCCGCTCTGAAGAATAAGTAGTACAAACCGGAATGAAGTGCGTGGACTTGGTCAGCCTGTCTACAATCACCCAAATAGCATCAAATTTCTTCAAAGTCCATGGGAGTCCGGTAACAAAATCCATAGTAATTCTCTCCCACTTCCACTCAGGAATAACCATCTGCTAATGCAAGCCATCCGGTCTCTGATGCTCATATTTCACCTGCTGACAATTAAGACACCGGGCTACATACTCCATGATATCTCTCTTCATCCTCTGCCACCAATAGTGATGTTTAAGATCCTGATACATCTCGCGGCACCTGGATGAATGGAATACCGCGAGCTATGGGCCTCCTCCAATATCAACTCCTGAAGCCCATCCACACTGGGCATGCAAATTTGGCCCTGCATCCTCAACACACCATCATCTCCAATGGTCACATCCCTGGCATCATCATGCTGAACCCTTTCCTTAAGGACAAGCAAATGCGGATCCTCATACTGACACTCTCTGATGCGGTCATACAAGGAAGACCGAGAAACCACACAAGCCAACACCAGACTGGGCTCTGAAATATCTAGTCTCACAAACCGATTGGCCAAGGCCTGAACATCAACTGCATATGACCTCTCCTTAACTGGAATTTACGCCAAGCTCCCCATACTCACCGCCTTTTGGCTCAAAGCATCAGCCACTACATTGGCCTTCCCCCGGTGATATAGAATAGTAATATCATAATTCTTCAGTAACTCTAGCCATCTCCGCTGCCCCAAATTAAGATCCTTCTACTTGAACAAATGCTGAAGACTGCAATGATCAGTGAATACCTCACAAGATATGCCGTATAAGTAATGCCTCCAAATCTTCAATGCATGAACTATAGCAGCTAACTCTAAATTATGAATGGCATAGTTCTGCTCATGGGGCTTCAACTGACGAGAAGCATAAGCAATAACTCTACCCTTCTACATCAAAACACAACAAATCCCAACTCTAGAAGTATCGCAATATATCGTATATAAACCTGAAGCTGACGGAAAAACCAATACTCGAGCTGTGGTCAAAGCTGTCTTGAGCTTCTGAAAGCTCTCCTCACACTCGTCTGACCATATAAATGAAACACCCTTCTGAGTCAACTTAGTCAAGGACAATGCAATAGAGGAAAAACCCTAAACAAACTGATGATAATAGCCTGCCAACCCAAGGTAACTACGAATTTCCATGGCTGAGGACAGTCTAGGCCAACTCTGCACCGCCTCTATCTTCTTCGGGTCAACCTCAATACCCTCGCTGGACACCACGCGTCCCAAGAAAGCCACTAAACTGAGCCAGAACTCACATTTGGAGAACTTTGCATAAAGCCTCTCCTCCCTCAATCTCTGCAATACAACTCGTAAATGTTGTACGTGCTCCTCCTGACTGTGCGAGTACACCAGAATATCATCAATGAACATTATGACAAATGAATCCAGATAAGGCTTAAATACACTGTTCATCAGATGCATGAACGTTGTTGGGGTATTGGTCAGCCCGAAAGAAATGACAAGAAACTCATAGTGACCATATCCAGTCCTAAAAGTAGTCTTATGAATATCTGAATCCCTGATCTTCAGTTGGTGATAACCCGAGCAGAGATCAATCTTGGAAAACACCTTTTCTCCCTGTAGCTGGTCAAACAAATCATCAATGCGAGGTAGGGGATACTTGTTCTTCACCGTTATTTTGTTCCATTGACTATAGTCGATGCACATTCTCATTGTGCCATCCTTCTTCTTCACAAACAGCACTGGCGCACCCCAAGGTGGCACACTAGGCCGAATGAATACCTTATCCAGGAGCTCCTAAAGTTGCTCCTTCAATTCCTTCAACTCCGCTGGTGCCATATGATATGGCAGAATAGAAATGGGCTGATAGCCCGGCAGCAGGTCAATACCAAAATCAATATCCCTGTCAGGCGGCATGCCCGGCAGGTCTATAGGAAACACATCGGTAAACTCCCTCACAACTGGAACAGAATCAATGCTAGGAGCCTCAGCTCCCACATCTCTCACAAACGCCAAATAGGAAAGACCACCCTTCCCAACCATACGTTGGGCCTTCAAGAAAGAAATAACTCTACTAGGAACATAGTTAGTCACACCACGCCAATCGATCCGCGGTACAGCCGGCATAGCCAAAGTGAGTGTCTTAGCATGACAGTCCAGAATAGCATAACACGGAGATAACCAGTCCATGCCCAAAATGACATCAAAATCCACCATACTCAATAGCAATAGATCATCTCGGGTCTCCAGACCCCCAATAGTCACCAAACATGACCGGTATACATGGTACACAATAATAGTATCGCCCGCCGGGGTAGATATGTGAACAAGTAAAGCAAGACACCCTCGGGACGTACCAAAATGATGAGCGAAATACGAAGACACATAAGAATAGGTGGAACCAGGATCAAGCAATACTGAGGCGTCTCTGTGGCGGACTGAAACAATACCTATAATGACAGCGTCTGAGGCAATGGCATCTATCCTGCCCGACATAGCATAGATACGAGCCTGGCCACCACCTGATCGATCTCCACCTCTGGGAAGACCCCTGGCTGCTGATCTCCACCCCTAGCTGACTGGGCGAGTGGTGAAGTAACTGGAGCAGAAGTCGAGGGCTGACCCCTCTGCTGATGTTGTCTGCCATGAAGTCGAGGTATGATGACCCGGCCCGTTGTCACGTGAGTTACCATCCTGTTTACCCCATATTATGTTATTCTATATTTCAATATCAGTATTTGAATGAATCGGATAAGATTGAATTGGTTTTAGTTGGAAATGAGGCACTTAGCCTCTTAGAAGAAAGTTTGTTTTGAAAACGTCAACCGAAAATTGACTATATAGTTAGAAGGCTCGGATGTGAATTCCGGTGATTTAGTTAGATTCGGGGGATGATTTGTGACTTAGGAGTGTGATCGGAATTGTTTTTGGAGGTCCGGTGTAGAATTAGGCTTGAATTGGCAAAGTTGGAATTTTGGCGAATTCCGGTTGATAGGTGAGATTTTGATCCGAGGGTCAGAATGGAACTGAGAGTTACACTAGCTTCATTAGGTGATTTTGGATATGTCTGCAAATTTTTAGGTCATTCGGACATTGTTTGGTCGGGTTTTTGATTGAATGTGCAATTCGGAAGTTTTTAAGAAACTCAGGCTTTGATTTGGTGAAAATTGATGATTTTGATGTTAACGATAGTGTTTTGATGATTGGAAAAAATTTGAATAAGGTTATAGGATGTGTTGGTGTTTTTGGTTGAGGTCCCGGGGGCCTCTGTGTGATTTCGGTTGGTTAAACGGGAATTTTAGAAGGATGTTGCAGGTCTGAAACTTTTGCCTTCTGTTGTTTCCGCATCTGTGGAAAAGGAGCCGCAGAAGCGATTCCGCAGATGCGGTGGGATGGCCGCATAAGCGGTCAGGTGTGGCTCAGGGCAATTCCGCATAAGCGGACTGGGGGGTCGCTTTAGCGGTTCCGCTTAAGCGAATAATTTACCACAGAAGCAGTCGATGAAGGACCGCAAAAGCGGATGCTGAGTCGCATAAGCGGTCCCACGAATTTTTAAGTGAGACTGGATAAGCGGTCAATATGTTGCATAAGCGGTACCGCAGGTGCGGTTAATGACCGCAGAAGCGGTAGTAGGGAAACCGCAGAAGCGGATGTCTGATCGCATAAGTGATTCCTGGGGAAATTAGTGAGAACCGCAGAAGCGGTCAATCAGCCACAGAAGTGGTCCCGTATAAGCGGTAGCGGGACCACATAAGCGAAAATCGCTGAAGGATTTTAATGAACCAGTGTTCGCGAATTTCAGAAATAAGAAAACGATTTGGACTTCGAACGAGAGGCGATTTTGGGCGATTTTGAAGAGGATTCGAAGGGATATCATCAGGTATGAATATTTGGAATCGGGATATGTTATTATGGTGTAAAAACATTGATTTAATCACTGAAATTCAAGGATTTAAGGGTTCCAAATGGTGGTTAGGGCTTGAAACCTAAGAAAGTGTCAACTTTGAATTTGAGGGGTCAAATGGACTCTGATTCTTGTGTATTTTATATGTACGGACTCGTGGCGAGACGAGGATTCCGGGAATGTGAATTTTGTAATTTTTCGAGAAGTGGGCTCGGGGCTCGGGTTTTGCCAACTTCGTGTTTTTGAGTATTTTTCGAGTTCTTTCGATTGGGTTATGTCCCATTGGCCTATTGTAATGTATTCGTTGTGGGTCTAACTAGATTCAACGCGTGAGGAGGAGAATTCGAGAGGAATAGGCATGGCGGACTTGTTTTGTGGCCGGCTTGAGGTGAGTAATAGATGTAGATGATGACCTTAGGGTTTGAAACCCCGGTATATGACACTGTGATGCTATATTGAGGCGAGACACGTACTCTACGGTGAGTGCGGGGTCGATTGTGATTGGGGACTATGGCTTAGTCCGACCGAATGATGTTCGTACTGTGTTATTGGCTAGAAATCAGGTGGTAAACCTCCTATTTGGATGGTTATGGATATATTCGGGCTATATGCCGGTTATTTGGATCCCATAGGGATTATTATCACTGTTGCCATGAAATTGAGCATGTTTCCATGATATCAGTCTTGAGTTAAGTACTGTCTAGAAATGATTGGCAATCTTCTAAGGTTTTAATCACTTAAACTATAATACATGTTAAATGGAACCGAAAATGGTAAACTTGATTGTGCCCGTGTGGCTTGCATGCATATATAACTGGACTAATTGTGGACCGGGCTGCACGCCGCAGCGAATGCTACTATGTCATTGCGCTTGGGCTGTAGGAGCCCCTCCGGACTCTGAACCCCCACAGTGAGCGCGGGTACCCAAATGGATCGGGCTATATGCCGCATCAGTCATGTGCATTGCATTGCATTCATACAACTATACCTGCATGTGTTATCTGTCATTAATTGTTGTTATTACACTAGTAAATGTGTAGGAGTATTGGTTATAGCTTTGCATTGTGGTATTTCGAGATTTCTTACTTTCAGTCATTATATATG
>MU759723.1:70196-84102 GCA_026770625.1 Nicotiana glauca | reverse complement strand
TTCAGTATCCGAGGATCTGTGTTTTCATAAACTAGTAGATGATTTGAGTTTAATCTCACTATAATATTGTGGCATCATTAGAGTAAAAGTATTATGGGTTATTAAATGTGTCCTGATAGATGGCTTTGAGCCAAGTTGGGGAGGTTGCAGTTGATTAGCTGATTGCACGGTTATGTGCTATGTTGGTTCCTTTTCGAGGTATGATGGCAAATCAGTTCGGGTTGCAGAAATTGAGCCGATGATGGCACGAGTAAAGCAAAATTTTGAAGAAGGTTACATGGTGCTCCGTAGGTGTGAGAAAATACTAGGATGTCTTGAGCTGTTGTTGATAAAGAATGCTCAGTGTATAAAGAAGGAAGATAGTTGTTTGTAGTGGCATGAGATCATGTTCTGTGGTGTCAGAGTGCTAATAAGGCACGAGTGGTTCTGTTCGTTAAGTCAGAAATTTACAGTTGTGTAAGAGTGAATGACTCTCGAGAATGGTTTTATTTTGTCCAAGATTTGGCAGGTAATAATCAGGTGTCTTAAGGTTGGGTATGTGGCTAGGGACTGTGTTTCATTAGAAAAGATCAAGACTTGTGGTATTTTATGTTAATTATGGGATTCTATGTATCTGTATCTAGGAAGTAATGGTAACGAAATTCAAATTCGCAGGAAGTTCTTCGGGGTAAAGTACTCCGGAATGTGGTATTTCTGGGAACGATTGAGAGAGTATTCAGTGGCCATGGGTCTTTGACAGTGCGGTCTTATGGGCGAGTCTCGTGTGGTAAGCCTGGATTAAGGCATTGTGATGCTACAGTGAGGGAGAAATATCAAGTGGATGATGAACAAAAGAGAAATTTGATAGATGGAATAGCTTGATAGTAGACCGAATCGATATGGTAAGGATATGATTAATGCTTCATATGTATTCGAGGTAATGAGCCCTTACGGGTATTGTGCGGCAGAGCTTTTGAGTTCGGACAGCTTGTGTAGCTTGGTTTGGATGGAAGGATTTAGTCCTCTCAGTGTAGCTTGTACAAATGGAATTGGCGGAAGTGTTCTTGTTGAGTTTTACCGTGGTTTGGAGATGTATATACTTTCTTAGGGCATGCAAGCATGGAATATGTGATTATTTTCTTCTAGATAGGATTGAGAAAAGGTCTTGGCTGGATGGGTTGCAGTTCAGTTCTGAAAAGTAGTTCATAAAATTCCTAGGCAACGGGTAGCCTCAGGTAACCAAGGAGATGGTACTGCTAATTGGAAGTGATGTGATGAGAGTATGTGTCTCGAAAGAAGGGTAATGTGATTAGAATGATGATACTTCGATAGTGTTGCGGTGTTTTCTTACTAGAACGACTGCTGATATTTGAGAGTGCTTGATGGCACAGGAGAATTTTAGAATATCTTCGAAGGATGATTGGGTACTCGAGGTGTAATATGTATTTATACTGTAGAAGTTGGGATCAGGTATAGTAATTCGTGTGCTATGTGGAGCTGGAGACTTGGAGTTCTCATGTTCAGGCTATGTAGTGGCTGTGGGTAGTGTGTATTGGTACCGTTAGCGGCTATTGGGGGTTTGGAAGCCCGAGTGGATCTTTCTTTGCTTGGTATATTAGATTCTGGATATGATATTGGGGTGTAGACTGGTTGTCTCATTGTTGGGTTATTCTAGACTATTGTGCTATGGGTTATGTCGGAAAAGGCCACAGGTTGCGTGGCGAAGTGGATCGGACTATGTTCTATCTAAATGGCTGTGTTCCAAAGACTAGCGAACGGCTGGGAAGGATTGCTTTCCTTAATTGGGCCTTTGTGATGGATGTCAGTATAGAGGTTTCTACCATTGATTCAGTTCCGGTATTGAGGGACTTTTTTGGATGCGTTCCTTGTGGGCAGGCATGTTGTTGGGCGAGATTATGGATTTCGGTATTGATTTGGTATCGGGCACCATATCGTACGGCTCCGGAAGGAGTTATAAAAAGGGGAAGGAGAAACTTCAGGCTTCTTGGTATTGAGTTCGTTGGCAGGATGATGTGGCTACGTATTCAGATTAAGATGGCTTGGTTGGCCCAAAATTGTATCGATGAAGGATAGGTGGATTCGATCGTTATTGAACCTGCTAGTGATCTGGGGAGATCTATGAGTTGCTTTCTCTGTGCTGTGAGGCGTTATGATTTTCGGATTGTGCTTGAGATTTGTATCTTATAACGCTATATGTAGATATCATTGTGCACTCAGTATGCTTTCGATCGATACTCGGTATTTGTTATGATGAGCAAATTTGGCTCAATGTGCATCTCCTTTTGTGAGATATATGTGTGGATCGGGTGGCACGCCGCCACGGGTATGTTATCTGGATCGGGTTGCACGCCGTAACAGTGTGATGTTGAGAATAGTTTTCCATATGTTACTTGGTATGTCTTGCTTCCTGGTTTCTGAGGAAAGTCCGTATTGGGTGTTGCTCATCGAATAGGGCATCGGTTGTGTCCTTTTAGGATTGAATGGTGTATATTACTTGCTTCACCGTGGGTGTGATGGATTGCTCGATTTCAAATGTCAATCTGTGCGTGGCTGTCTATTTTTGAGCATGGTGACTTGAGGGGCTTCATATGTGATAGTGTTTGGATAGGATCGCGCGTTGTGGCGAGGCCACGTGAAGTTATGACCTTTCGAGGAGGATTCAGGTACTTTATTTCTATGATGTGACATGGGGTCTTAGCTTTGTGATATAATGGTACTGTTGAACTTGGGGTACAGCTCTTTTGTTTGAGTCATTTGTCATGATTTGAGTGTGTTCAGACCGCCCATCATTGGTGCGTGGATTGTGCAAGTTGTGGCTTAGGCCTGTGATGAGGTGTCATATCACTAGAGTGGTGCTTTGAATTCGAGGTGATCGTTGGATTCATTAATGAATGCGAACATATGTGATTTCAGCTGATTAGAGGGTTTATATCGAGGTTTGGCCCGAAAATCTGTTGTGGTATTAGTCAACAAGGAAGTGGCTTCATGTATGGGTGACCTGAGGAATGGTTACGGCTTATCGCGTGTTTTATTTATCGTTGGCAGTATATGAAAGTGATGGAATAAGACTTTAGCTAATAAGAGGTTCCTATCGGTAATTGAGTATTGGGGCTACTGCTGTGAATAGCGATTATCGTTTCGAGTGTTGGATTGTGTGGTATATTGCATGATTTTACCTGAGGTTGCAGGCATGGTTTATAACAGCTGGTTCGAGTTTATTCTGAATATTGATGTGAGGTTCTGATTTTGAGTATGATTTCGGAAAGTGCAATGTGGTTCTACGATTTATGGCCTAGATGGACTGTGAAATTTCAGCAGAGTTGTATTATCGGACCTATGTGAGTTAGGGTGATGTGGGATCACCCCGGGTATATGCTTGGTAAGGTCATTTAACTGTGGGTTGGCTTCTAGGACAACTCTAGGTACGCTAGAGGACGAGCGTTTGTTTAAGTTGGGGAGGATGTGACAACCCGACCCGTCGTCTTATGTGTTATTGCTCCGTTTCCCCCATTTTATGCTTCTTCATGTTTCGTGATCGGTATGTGGTGAGTTAGAGTTGATTTGGATTAGTTTTGATAAGGAATGTGACACTTCGTCTCTTAAAGGAAGGTTTAAGTTGGAAAAGTCAACCGGACGTTGACTTATGAGTTATAGGGCTCGGATGTGATTTCTAGTGATTCGGTTAGCTTCGGGGGATGATTTGTGACTCAGGAGTGCGATCGGAATTGATTTTGGAGGTCCGGTATAGAATTAGGCTTGAATTGGCGAAGTTAGAAATTTTCGCGAATTCTGGTTGATGGGTGAGATTTTGATCCGAGGGTCGGAATGGAATTCCGAGAGTTGTTGTAGCTTTGTTGGGTGATTTTGGATATGTGTGCAAATTTTCAGGTCATTCGGACATCGTTTGGTCGGGTTTTTGATCAAATGTGCAATTCAGAAGCTTTTAAGAAACCTAGGCTTTGATTTGGTGAAATTTGATGATTTTGATGTTAACTGTAGTGATTTGATGATTCGAGCAAGTTGGAATGAGGTAATAGATCATATCTGTGCTTTTGGTTGAGGTCCCGGGGGCCTCGGGGTGATTTCGGGTGGTTAAACGGTAAATTTGGAGTTTGTTGCATGGAAAAGGTTTGCTGGTTCTGTTGTTTCCGCATCTGCGGAAAAAGGGGCCGCATAAGCGGTTCCGCGGATGCGGCTCGGTGGTTGCAAAAGAGGTCTTTGAAGGACCTGGGTGTTCCGCAGAAGCGGACGTGGGTCCGCATAAGCTGCGACCGCAGAAGCAGTTTGTGACCGCAGAAGCGGTCCCTGGTGAGTTAAGTTAGACCGCAAAAGTGGTCAAGTGGGCACATATGCGGTGACCGCAGGTGCGGTAAATTAACCGCAGAAGCGAAAATCGACCTGGGTTTAAGTGAACAGTGTTTCACGAATTGAAAGAGAAGTAAAATATTTTGGACTTCGGCTTAGGCGATTCTTGGGCGATTTTGGAGAGAATTCGAAGGGGTTTCATCAGGTATAAGCTATTGGACTCGGATTATGTTTATATAGTGTAAAATCATAGATTAAACACTGAAATTCAAGGAATTAATGGTTAAAAATGGAGCTTAGGGCTTGAGTTTTTGATATTTTAAATTGGGATTTGATAGGTCATTTGAGTTCGGATTTGGGAGTTCTTGGTATGTATGGACTCGTGGCGAGATGAGAAATCCGATAATGTGAGTTTTATAATTGTGACTTGGTCCGTCCCGATTTTTTATTTTTCTGCGTAATTGACTGAAACCTACTTGATGCTATCATGATTTGGGCTGCTTGCCATATTTTGGGCTTCGTGCCGACTATTTGAATCCCTTAGGGATTATTATCACTGTTTCCATGATGCTTAGCATATTTTCCTGATGTCAGTCCAGAGTTAAACACTGTCTCGAAATGATTAATAAATTTCTAAATTTTTAAACACTAAATCTATAATTCCTAATAATTGGAACTGAAAATGATAAACTTGACTGTGCCTTTGTGGCTTACATGCATATATCTGGACTGAGTATGGATCGGGTTGCGCACCGCAGCAGTATTGCATGTGCATTTTTGGACTGAGGATGGGTCGGGCAGCACGCCGCAGCGGTGTGATATTGATATTGCGCTTGGGTTGTAGGAGCCCCTCTGGAGTCTGAACCCCCACAGCGAGTGCGGGTACCCAAATGGATCGGGCTGCGCGTCGCAACGGTCATGTGCATTGCATTACATTCACGTATTGATTCTTATGTGTAATACATGGCATGACATTCAGGACTCTCATATCATTGGCATCCATGCTATTTCTTACACTGTGTACCAGATACCCTGGTATTATTTGTTGACAGAGTGCTATGCCCGAGGGGCTGACTTGTGTGCGGACTTGCACTACCTGATATTGCATTCATATGCTTACTGTTGGAAAAAGAATATTTTCAAAAGAGATTTTAAACTGAGGTAGATTTTTCTAAATGATTTTTACGGTTTTACTGTTTTTTTCAAAAGGTTGTACTGTCCCATATAGCATGATGGAGTGTTCTTACGTGATTTCTTACCGGTCAACTATTATTTACTCTTATTACTCATTGAGTTGGAGTAATCACTTTACTCCCTACACCTCGCGTGCAGTTGCAGATATTGTTCACCCGGTAGCGGATTGAAGGTATTGCTATTGTAGCCGAGCAAGGTGACCGCCAGCGTTCGCGACACCAGACTTCATTTTTCGAACTCCAGATTTTATTTTGTAATTATTATTGGCCCTGTAGTGGTGTTAAGTCTTCTTTAGATGTTCGTGACTTGTGACACCATGGTCGGATTGTGTTGGGTGGTAAATATCAGTTAGTATTGCCAGTAATTCGTATTATTCATTCATTTATGTTTATTAACTGTTTAATGAGGCATTGTTATTTTGTTGGCTGGCCTTGCGTTCAAGAGAGGCGCCATCACGGCCGGGTTTGGGAATTGGGTTGATGATGCTATGGTGATTAAATAAAGATTTGTAGTATGATGTGCTTATTTCTTTCGATTTTGGGCTAACAAACAGGAGGTCATGTGAGTGTTTATGCTAAAAATTGTAAAGAAATAGTTGATGAAGCTGCGAGATTGCATCGGCAGTAGTTGAAGTTAGCATTCATACTAATAAGGCGGATGAACTTTCTTACATCTTCATTTACTAAAATATAGCATAATTTAGTTATGCTCCTAAAACCCCAAGAAACATTAGAAATTTTATTTGATTTTACTGCTATGATAACCTATGACCTTTATAGGACAAATTTAGAGAGACAACGGAGAAAACTATCTTGGATATATAGTGTCATGGAATTATGATAAAGGACTAACCTTGATACAAATGAGTTATTGACCTAATGAGAGAAGCAACAGATGAACTTTTGTAGCTTGGCTTCTCAGAGCTAAAAACAAGAGATTAATAAATAGATAGAGACATCTTCTCTAAGGTTTCTGGTCGTTAAGTTCATATATCTGATTCTTTCACTGTATGATATGAGCAATCCTTTTTATCTATCTATTAATTTGACATTTTTCACTTTGCAAAAGTTTTCCTCTCATGCAAAAGAGGATGTGCTAAAAGTAAATTGTCCAAAATTATTTAGAAAAATAGCTGATACATATCAGAAAGGGTCAGAGAATTTGGCTTTTATGTTTCTCTTTCATGCGAATAATGGCGGTATGGTTGTTTTGGGTTTAAGTTGTACTTTAGGTTTGTGCCACTGGCATCTATCAAAACGCTTGTGCTCTTATGACCCATAAAATGGTTATTGGAAATTCAGATTTATTTTCGTGACGACTTCACTCTCACAACTTATATAGTCCATTAGAATTAATTGGTTGACATTCCCAGAATGATAAGTATCTGATGTCCTGAATCCTTAAAAAAAACATGCCAATTCTTTATCCATGTCTAATTTTTAATGCTACGCTTCAATTAAATTACTTTTTCTTAATATTTTTATCTTCTATTCTTGATATGTAATTGGCATTTTGTATGCGACTGTTC
Organism: Nicotiana glauca; assembly: GCA_026770625.1. Lineage (NCBI taxonomy): Eukaryota > Viridiplantae > Streptophyta > Magnoliopsida > Solanales > Solanaceae > Nicotiana > Nicotiana glauca. Next base: position 77,075 of record MU759723.1, on the reverse strand, counting down.
TATTATCAGTATAAGGTATTTTAAGTTGCATGTTGGACAATTGATGGGGATATTAAGGTTTGTTTATTTTTCTAAAGATGTTCAACTAGTTAATAACAAAGACACATGTGCTTTATATCGGACAAATATTATTTTAAATTTGTCCCTTGCTTTTTAAAGTATGCATATGTATAGTCTGAGTTGCAAATTATATATGTAGATTTTTAAATATATTTTTTTTCTTCTATATAGTATATACATGTACATCTCTTAAGTTCAAAGGGTAATCTTACATTGTTCTTTACTCTCCACCGCCTTTTTTTTTGTATATAGAGTCTGTTTTCAAGGCCATTTGTTGGTTCAAATTAGGTTTTGTTACTGATGTCATTCAACTTATCTATGCATATTATATCTTCATTTATAGCAATAAGTCTTTTAATTAATTTAATCCACACTTTTTGACCATCCTTGTGAAAAGTTCCTTCTGTCTTGGTAAAGTTCATCACACCAATTGTTAAGTTGAATCTTTTACCTTTTCTTAAATAGTCAAAGTACCTTAATTATGTTCAGAAGTAGTAAATACATTATTCCGCATATTATTATTTTACAGGCTACTCATTAAAGTGAGAATATATTGTTATTTTTTTACCATGCCTGAGTAAGAGTTATGGAGATAGAGTTTGAGTGCCGATTCAAGTTGATGGTCCATTAAGTACTATAAGGTTTGTGTACAAAATATTTTTCAAACAATCAAACATTTCATTAAACCATCCGTCGTTGCATCTTTACCTTATTGTCATTCCTCTCTCTTCTCCCTTTTCGGCTTGCCTTATAATATTATAGACCTTGACTATGTTACAATGACTAGAGATCTATTAGCTACGTTATTGTAAAGGATTCAAATGTCAGTTGATATTTTTATCTGTAGGAGCTCAATGTTATGACTTTAATTTAGTGAATCATATTGTATTTGGAGTGTTAATTTGCTTCAACAAATAAAAAAATAACTACTTTTTTAACGAGTAAAAATTTTTGTCTGAAAAAATGCTCATTAATGGAAGTTTGTTTATGATTTATTTTAGTCATTATATTAGCAATCTGAACTTTGCACTTTTTATGCATTTCTCAGCCAAATATTGATCTCAAATTCATGAAGGGAAAACACATTGAGAACATTGATAAGATTCATGTCATCTTTGGCACCAATTTCTTCAAATGGATCTTAAACCAGCGGGGACAATACATGTGATTTTATCTTAGAGCAACGCCTTCTTCATCATCGCGTTCAAACAAGACCACAAAGAGGAGGTGCAATGATAATACTTTAGTCGATATGATGAGTGTTATTGCTGTAAATATCGGGAGGATTGGAGATGCTTTGATAGATTGCAGCCAACGCGTGTGCTTGGACGAGGTGTTTGGCATGATAAAATATTGTCGGATTCAATGATGATTTAGTGATCGACGCATGTGAGTTCCTTTCTCTCGACGAGAAAGGAGCAAGATATTCTTAAATTTGATGAGATATTAAGAAGACTTTAGTTATTGAAAGGTTTACGTTGCGCTGGTCATTTAATATTCAGACTGCTCTTAGTGATTGATAATATAAACTTTAGGTAAAATGTGAGTTGTCATAAAAAGTAAATGTATTCGTTTTGGAAAAAATATAAATAGCCACAATTAAATAAAAATATAATCCAACTTATCTCTTTAGTATTGGTATTTTTTATTTTTGCGTTAAATCATTGATTAGGGGTACAATATTATTGTTGATTATCTTATTACTTGATTTCTTAAGAATATTGTAGTGTCCTGTTCTGGACTTGAGTATATCTCGAGGGATGATTTTTTCAGGCTATTATTTAACCATCATATTTGCTATTGCACAGGTTTTATTTGATGCGCGTGGACCTACTTTGAAGGATGGGAAGTGATCAAGATTAAAGTCACTATGTGGTTTCTGTTGGAGCTACTTAAAATAGAATTTTCTGCAAGTCACTAGCTATTTTTGAATGACCAGTTCGAAAACTAGTTAGCCTGTGTTATTTTTGCCGCAATAGTAAGAACTAAAAGTGCCCGAAAATTTATATCCTGGATACCCGGATTAACCTTCGTTTGTGACTGGAGCTGAAATAAGATTTGTACCAAATGTAATGTCGTTTATGTTTGTACTTGACATTTTCATATGGACTAATCCTTTTAAAGCCAAGTATTGATGTATCATTTCTCAAGTATGTTGTAACATCTCCTCGAGATTGGTGGTTCCTAGCAACAAATTTATAGAGACATCCCGATAGAATTCACCTATTTGTCTTTTGGTTTAATTTCATTTTAATGCGGTCGATAAATTTAATCTGCAATATACATCTGTTTCTAATATCTCTCTCTGCTCTTTTTTGTTTGAAACAATCCGCGCATCGCGCGGGTAAGTATACTAGTTAAGAAAAAAAAAGACGGCATTAACCCATTCAGATTCTGACTTTATTACACTGATCACCACTTAAAAAAGAAATTTCAATTCCTTTGAATCCGGACTTGTTCCAAGATGGATTTCTGATGAAGTTGGTTACTCTGCTGCAACTTCATATAGTCCACTTAGATTCTAACTATATTACATAAATACTTCCATTAAGAAACATGAAAATTTATCAAAGGCAATTTCAACACTACGACAACAGAGCTCCCCAGTGAAAACAATTTTCAATTCCTTTGAATCTTAACTTGCTCTAAGATTGATTTCTGATGCAGCTGGTTACTCTGTTGTAACTCCATATAGTCCTTGTACTTCATTGGTATATAAGCTGGAGGGCTATTCTCGCTTTGTACCAACGGAGAAGCAGGACTTACAACTGCATCAAGTGACGGACCATGAGCTACAGCTACTGATATTCTTGGACTTGTGTTGTTCACTACAACCCTATGTATATTGCTCTTGTACTTTCCGTTGCTAAAAATCTAGCAAGACATAGAAAGACACATTAAACTAACGTTAAACAAAGAGATAAATGCTAGTTAATTTAAAGCTATTAAACATCTTTCTTAAAATAACGTACAAAACTCTTAAAAGAAAGATACTATGAATCAGATGGTCTATATTAAAAAAAAGGATTTACCTCAATACGATCGCCAGTGTTAACCAAGAAAGAATTGGGAAGGGCATTGACATGAATCCATTTGCCTTGATGTTGAACTTGGAGTCCTCCAACTTGGTTTTGAATAATAAGAGTTAATATGTGACGACCCGACCCGTCGCCCCATGTGTTTCCGTCTCGTTTTTCCCGATTTATTGCTTCTTCATATTTCATTATCGGTATGTGGTGTGTGAGAGTTGATTTGGATTGGTTTTGATAAGAAATGAGACACTTAGTCTCTTTAAGGAAGGCTTACGTTGGAAAAGTCAACCAGACGTTGACTTATGAGTTAGAGGGCTCGGATGTGATTTCCGGTGATTCGGTTAGCTTTGGGAGGTGATTTGTGACTTAGGAGTGCGATCGGAATTGATTTTGGAGGTCCGGTGTAGAATTAGGCTTGAATTGGCGAAGTTAGTATTTTGGCGAATTCCGGTTGATAGGTGAGATTTTGATCCGAGGGTCGGAATGGAATTCCGAGAGTTGCTGTAGCTCTCGATATGTGATTTTTGATGTGTGTGCAAAATTCCAGGTCATTCGGACGTGGTTTGGTCGGGTTTTTGATCGAAAGTGTATTTCGGAAGTTTTTAAGCAAACTTAGGCTTGAATCCGATGTGATCTAATGATTTTAGTATTATTTGATGTGTTTTAATGATTGGAACAAGTTCATATGATGTTTTTGGATATGTTGGTGTCTTTGGTTGGGGTTTCGAGGGCCTCGGGGTGGATTCGGGTGGTTAAACGAGAGGTTCGAGGTGTGTTGCAGGTTCAGCTTTTTTGTCAGCTGGTATTTCCGCTTCTGCGAAAATGGACCGCAGAAGCGGTTCCGCAGGAGCGAGTGGAGGATCTCATAAGCGGTTCTTGGCCTGGTGGAGTGGTTCCGCAAAAGCGGAACATTGTTCGCAAATGTGAGTCCGCAGAAGCGGACTATAAACCGCAGAAGTTGTCTTGGGTGGTTCGCAGAAGTGGATGTGGAGATGCCAAAGCGGACATTGGATTTTAAAGTAAGAATCGCATAAGTGGATTTTTGGCCGCAAAAGCGTTCCCGCAGAAGCGATAGCGGGACCGCAGAAGCGAAAAGGACTGTTGGCAAAAGGGTTTAAAGGTTTTATTTCCTCCGCGAGCTAGGCATTTTTTTCCACAATTTTGATCGAGCTTGGAGAGCTTTGGGCGAGAATTTTCGAGGGTTTTGACTGAGAATCGATTGGAGGTAAGTTCCTTGGCCTAATTATACGAGATTATGTTAGATTTAACATGGAAATTGGTTGAAATTCATTAAAAAGGGGTAAAGCTAGGGCATGAATTTTGATATTTTCAATTGGGATTTGATAGTTCCTTTGAGCTCGGAATTGGGATTTCTTGGTATGCATGGACTCGTGGCGAGACGAGAAATCCGGTAATGTAAGTTTTGTAATTTTTTAAGAAGCGGGCCCGGGGCTCAGATTTTGCTAGTTTCGAGATATTTGCTATTTCTCGATTGTTTTCAATTGGGTATTGTTACCTTAGCATATTGTGATGTATTCGCTCTGATTTTGGTTAGATTCAACGCGCATGTAGGCCGATTTGAGGGGCAAAGGCGTCGCAAGCTAGAGGTTTCACCGGTTCGAGGTGAGTAATACTTGTAAATGATATCCTGAGAGTTTGAAACCCCGGGTTTGCACATGATAGTGCTGTATTGAGGTGACTTGCATGCCGGATAACGGGTGTGGGGTAGAGCACCGTTGGGGATTGTGACTTGTTCAGTCCCGCTTAATGAAATAACTACCTAATTGATTGAAGCTAGTTGATATCCTTATAAAAATGGATTAATTGTCATAATTGGGCCTTGTGCCAACTAATTGAATCCTTTAGGGATTATTATCACTGTTTCCATGATACTTGGCATATTAAATGATTTCAGTCCTGAGTTAAACACTATTTTGAAATGTCTAGTCATACTTCTAAGGTTTTAAAACTTAAACCACATTTTCTGACGTTTGGAGCTGAGAACTTTTATTTGACATTGCCCTAGTGGCTCATATGCATGTTCTGGACTGAGGATGGATCGGACTGCACGCCGCAGCGATGTGATATTGATATTGCGCTTGGGTTGTAGGAGCCCCTCCGGAGTCTGAACCTCCACAGTGAGCGCGGAGCGGTCATATGCATTGCATTGCATTCATGTATTGGTTCCTGTTTGTACTATGTGTCATGACATTTAGCACTCACATCTCATTGGCATCCATGCTACTTTTTGCACTGTTGACCAGATACCTTAGTGTTATTTGTTGGTGGAGTGTTGTGCCCGAGGGGCTGACTTATGTGCTAACTTGCACTATCTGATATCGTTCATATGCTTGATTGTTGGATGAGGATATTTTCAAAAGAGATTTTGAAACTGAGCCAAATATTGTTTAAAGGATTTTCACGGTTTTACTGTTTTCTCAAAGGGTCGTACTGTTCTATATAGCATGATGGAGTGCTCTTACGTGATTTCTTGCCTCTCGGTTATTATTTACCCTTATTACCCATTGAGTTGGAGTACTCACTTTACTCCCTGCACCTCGCGTGCAGTTGCAGGTATTGTTCACTCGGAAGCGAGTTAATAGCTGATTGAAGGTATTACTGCTGGTATACTACTGTAGTGGACAAGGTGACCACCAGCGTTCGCGGCACCGGACTTTATCTTTTGATTCCAGATTTTATTTTGTATATTATTATTGTTCCAGTAGTTGTGTTCAGTCTTCTTTAGATGTTCGTGACTTGTGACACCCCGGTCGGGTTGTGTTGGTGGTAAATATCAGTTATTAATGCCATTAAGTTGTATTTTCTATTCATTTATGTTGTAAAAATTGTTAAAGAGACGATTTGGGTTAGTTGGCTGGCCTTGTCTTCACGAGAGGCGCCATCATGACCGGGTTTGGAAATTGGATCATGGCAAGTTGGTATGAGAGCCTAGCTTACTAGGTCTCACGAGTCATGAGCAGGTTTAGTAGAGTCTCGCGGATCGGTACGGAGACGTCTGTATTTATCCTCGGGAGGCTGCAGAACCTTTAGGAAAAACTTCACATTCTTGCAATTCTTATCGTGCGTACTTAATTCAGCTTGAGATATAACTCTTGAAATTCCTTCCACACGTCTGTATGCGCACATGAGCGTTCGATATTACATGTGCCTTGATGGTTTGTGATTCCCCGATCGAGGGGTGAGATGTAATCTTCGTGAGTATGTTGGGCCAGTCTAGAGGACTTAAGGCCGGATTTTGCCTATGGCTTGAGCACTGAGGTGCTGATTGTGTGAGCGAGTGTTTTGAACTTATATGTTCGATATTGTCCCTATTAGCCGGAATGGCGGTTGTATATCCATGCGATGAGTATGTTAGTATTGCGAGGTGTATCTATATGACTTGGTAGTGACGAAGAACTCTGCTAGATAACAGATGAACTGTTAAGTGTTCATTTCCTATTGTGATTGTTGTGTAGCCCCGAGTTATGGGCGCGTGGAGAATATTTTCGTATCTCCTAGTTGGAAAGTAATGTGCAATACTTGTGGCGGTATGAGTTCAGACTCAGGAAGACTAAATTGGCTGTATTATGTGTATGACTGTGGGCGGTGTGCTGGAATACTAAACCGAGGCAAAGCAGGTGGGTTACCTCCTGCGGAGTGTTCTTGAGTGGTATGATCTTTATGTGTCCGTTAGAAGATCCCATGGGTAATTGAAAGGTACGTGTGTAATTTGAAAATTTGGGTCGCTTAAGAGAGTGGACTCAGCTGATGTGGGGATGAATGCGAG
>MU759723.1:17840-68803 GCA_026770625.1 Nicotiana glauca | reverse complement strand
GATCTGTGTTTTCATAAACTAGTAGATGATTTGAGTTTAATCTCACTATAATATTGTGGCATCATTAGAGTAAAATCACTATATGTTATTGAATGTGTCCGGATAGATGGCTTCAAGCCAAGTTGGGGAGGTTGCTGTTGATTATTTGATCGCATAGTTGTGTGCAATGTTGGTTCCATTTCGAGGTATATCAGCGGATCAGTCCTGGTTGCAGAAATGAGCCGAGGATGGCACGAGTGAAGCAAAATTTTGATAAAGGTTATATGATGCTTCGTAGATGAGAGGAAATAATAGGATGTCTTGAGTTGTTGTTGTCAAGAATGCTCAATGTATAGAGAAGGAAGATGGTTGTTTGTATTGGTGCGAGATCATGTTCGGCGGTGTTAGAGTGCTAATAAGGCACGAGTTGTTCCATTCGTTAAGTCAGGTAATTCGCAATTGGAACAAGAGTGAATGACTCTCGAGAATGGTTTTAATGCGTTCAAGATTTACATGAGATAGTCAGGTGTCTTAAGGTCGTGTATGTGGCTAGAGACTGTGTTTCCATTAGAAAAGGATCAAGACTTGTGATATTTTATGTTAATTATGGGATTCTATGTATCAATCTATGGGAAGTAATGGTAACGAATTTCAGATTCGCAGAAAGCTCTTCTGGGTAAGGTATTCTGGAATGTGGTATTTTTGGGCACGGTTGAGAGAGCATTCAGTGGCCTATGGGTCTTAGACAGTGTGGTCTTATGTTCGAATCTCGTGGTAAGCCTGGATTGAGGCATTATGATGCTACCGCAAGGGAGAAATATCAAGTTGATGATGAATCAGAAGGGAAATTTGATAGACGAAATAACTTGATAATAGATCGAATCGGTATGGTAAGGGTATGATTAATTCTTTGTATGTGTTCGAGGTAATGAGCTTTTACAGGCATTTTGCAGTAATGCTCTTGAGTTTTGACGGCTTGCTCAGCTTGGTTTAGATAGAAGGATTCAATCCTGGCAGTTTAGCTTGAGCGAATGGAATTAAGAGAGAGTTCTTGATGAGTTTTACCGTGGTTTAGAGAAGTATATATTGCCTATGGGCATGCGAAGCATGGAATGTGTAGTGATTTCTCTTCTAGATGGGATTGATGGAGAGTTCTTGACTAGAGGAATACATAGATGTTTGTGGTTAGGAAAAGGGAGATGGAGTTCTCATGTTATCCTAGTGTGGTATGGTATATGGGATATATTATGGAGAATTGGAATTTGTGTGTGTGAGGTTACGGTTCAATTCTGAATGGAGAGTCATTAGAATCTTAAGCAGCACAAGCAGTTTTAGGTGATTGGAGGGTCGAGCTTCAGATGATTAGGGTGACTGATCCTCATATGACTAAGGAAATGGTACTGCTAATTGGAAGTGACTTGACGAGAATATATGTCTCGGAAGAAGGGTAATGTGATTAGACTGATGGTACTACGATAGTATTGCGGTGCCTTCTGGCTAGATCGACGGCTGATATTTCAGTGTGTTTGATGGAACAGGGGAATTTTTGAATATCCTTCGTGGAATGATTGGGTACTCTAGGTGTAAAATGTATTCATATTGCGGAATTTGGGATCATGTATAGTGATTCATGTGTATTGGTACCGTTAGCAGCTATTGGGATTTGGAAGCCCGAGTGGATCTTTCTTTGCTTGGTTTAGTAGATTCTGGATATGATATTGGGGTGTAGACTGGTTGTCTCAGTGTTGGGTTATTCTAGACTATTGTGCTATGGGTTATGTCGGAAAATTCCACAGATTGCGTGGCGGAGTGCATCAGATTATGTTCTAGCATAGTGTTGTATCCAAGGACCAGCGGACGACTAGAAAAAGGATTGTTTTTCTTAAATTGGGCCTTTGTGGCGGATATCAGTGTAGAGGTTCTACCATTGATTCAGTTCCAGTATTGAGGGACTCTTTTTCGGGTGCGTTTCTTGTGGCCGGGCATGTCGCCGGGCGAGGTTGTGGATTTCGGTATTGATTGGTGCTTGGCACCATATCGTACGGCTCCGGCAGGAGTTATGGTAGTGGAAGGAGCAGCTTCAGGCTTCTTGGTAATGAGTTCATTGGTAAGCTGAATGGATACATGTTTAGCTTGAGTTGGCTTGGTTGGCCCTGAGTTGTATTGTTGAGGGATAGGTTGATTCGATCGTTATTGAACCTGCTAGTGATCTGGGGAGATCTATGAGTTACTTTTTTTTTCTGTGCTGTGAGGCGTTATGATTTTCGGACTGTGGGCCCATATAGTGCGGTGCTATCGAAATTCATAGTAGAAGTTGAGTTTTGTAGCTTACAACGCTATAAGTAGATATCATTATGCACTTAGTATGCTTATGATCGATACTCGGTATTTTGTTATAATGAGCAAATTTGGCTCGATGTGCATCTCCCTATGTGAGATATTTGTGTGGATTGGGTGGCACGCCGCCACGGGTATGTTATCTGGATCGGGTTGCACGCCGCAACAGTGTTATGTTGAGAATAGTCTTCCATATGTTACTTTGTATGTCTTGCTTCCTGGTTTCTGAGGAAAGTCCGTATTGGGTGTTGCTCGGAGAATAGCGCATCGGTTGTGTCCTTTCAGGATTGAATGGTGTATATTACTTGCTTCATCGTGGTTGTGATTTATTGCTTGGTTTCAGGCATCAATCTGTGCGTTGCTGTCTATTTTGATCCTGGTGACTTGAGGTGCTTCATGTGTAACAGTGTTGGGATAGGATCGCGCATTGTGGCGAGGCCACGTGAAGTTATGACCTTTCAAGAAGGAGTCAGGTACTCTATTTCTATGATGTGAGACGGGGTCTCAGCCTTGTGTTGTGATGGACTGATGAGCTTGAGGTACCACTCTTTCGTTTGAGTCAATTGTCATGATTTGAGTATGTTCAGACTGTTTCTCTTTGGTGCGTGTATTATGCAAGTTGTGGCTTAGGCATGTGTTGAGGTGTCATATCACCAGAGTGGTGTGTTTGGACTGAAGAGATCGTTGGAATCATTAGTGTATACGATCGGATTTGATCTTAGCTTGTTGAAAGGATAATATCGAGGTCCAGCTCGGAATCTGTTGTGGTATTAGTCAAAAGGGAAGAAATGCCTTCCTGAATGATTGGTCTGAGAAATGCTTATGGTTTACTGCGTGTTTCATCATCGTTTGGCAGGATACAGAAGTGTTGGAGTGAAACCTTAGCAAATAAGAGGTTTTCTATCGGTATTTGGTTGTTGTGGGTAACCACTGTGAATAGAAGTTATCGTTTCGAGTGCTTGGATTATGTGGTATATTGTACGATTTCATTGAGGTTGCAAGTATGGGTTATTACAGCTGGTTCGGGACTATTCAAAGTATAGGTGTGAGGTTTTGATCATATTGATGGTTTCAGAAGTGAAAAAGTAGTTCTGTGAATTTCGAATTATGGGCTAGACTAGATTGGGTAAATTCAGCTATGTTGTGTTGTCTGACCCATAAGAGATAGGATGATGTGGGATCATCCCGAGTATATGCTTGGTAAGGTCATTTCGCTATTGGTTGGCTTCTAGGACAACTCTGGGTACGCTCGAGGACGAGCGATTGTTTAAGTTGGGGAGGATGTGACGACCCGACCCGTCGCCCCATGTATTTCCATGTCGTTTTTCCTGATTTATTGCTTTTTCATAATTCATTATCGGTATGTGGTGTATGAGAGTTGATTTGGATTGGCTTTGATAAGAAATGAGGCACTTAGTCTCTTTAAGGAAGGCTTAAGTTAGAAATGTCAACCGGACGTTGACTTATGAGTTAGAGGGCTCGGATGTGATTTCCGGCGATTCGGTTAGCTTCGGGAGGTAATTTGTGACTTAGAAGTGCGATCGGAATTAATTTTGGAGGTCCGGTGTAGAATTAGGCTTGAATTGGCGAAGTTAGTATTTTGGCGAATTACGGTTGATAGGTGAGATTTTAATCCGAGGGTCGGAATGGAATTTCGAGAGTTGCTGTAGCTTCGATATGTGATTTGTGATGTGTGTGCAAAATGTCAGGCCATTCGGACGTGGTTTGGTCAGGTTTTTGATTGAAAGTGTATTTCGGAAATTTTTTAGAAAACTTAGGCTTGAATCCGATGTGATCTAATGATTTTAGTGTTATTTGATGTGTTTTAATGATTGGAACAAGTTCGTATGATATTTTTGGATATGTTGGTGCCTTTGGTTGGGGTCCCGGGGCCTCGGGGTGGATTCAGGTGGTTAAACGAGAGTTTCGAGGTGTGTTGCAGGTTCAGCTTTTCTGTCAGCTGGTATTTCCACTTCTGCGAAAATGGACCGCAGAAGAGGTTCCGCAGGAGTGAGTGGAGGATCGCATAAGCAGTTCCTGGCCTGGTGGAGTGGTTCCGCAAAAGCAGAACATTGTTCGCAAATGCGAGTCCGCAGAAGCGGACAATAAACCGCAGAAGCGATCTTGGGTGGTTCGCAGAAGCGGATGTAGAGACGCAAAAGCGGACGTTGGGTTTTTAAGTAAGAACCGCATAAGCTAATTTTTGGCCGCAGAAGCGGTCCCACATAAGCGATAGCGGGACCGCAGAAGCGAAAAGGACTGTTGGCAGAAGGGTTTAAAGGTTTTATTGCCTCCGCGAGCTAGGCTTTTTTTTCCACCATTTTGAGCGAGCTTGGAGAGCTTTGGGCGAGAATTTTTGAGGGTTTTGACTGAGAATCGATAGGAGGTAAGTTCCTTGGCCTAATTACACGAGATTATGTTAGATTTAACATGGAAATTGGTTGAAAATTATTAAAAAGGGGTAAAGCTAGGGCTTGAATTTTGATATTTCCAATTGGGATTTGATAGGTCATTTGAGCTCGGAATTGGGAGTTCTTGGTATGCATGAACTAATGGCGAGACGAGGAATCCGGTAATGTAAGTTTTGTAATTTTTCGAGAAGCGGGCCCAGGGCTCGAGTTTTGCTAGTTCCGAGATTTTTGCTATTTCTCGATTGTTTTCGATTGGGTATTATTCCCTTAGCATATTGTGATGTATTCGCTCTGATTTTGGTTAGATTCGACGCGCGTGGAGGCCGATTTGAGGGGCAAAGGCGTCGCGAGCTAGAGATTTCACCGGTTCGAGGTGAGTAATACTTGTAAATGATATCTAGAGGGTTTGAAACCCCGGGTTTGCACATGATAGTGTTGTATTGATGTAACTTGCACGCCGGATAATGGGCGTGGGGTAGAGCACTGTTGGGGATTATGACTTATTCCGTCCCACTTAATGAAATAACTACCTAATTGATTGAAGCTAGTTGACATCCTTATAAAATAGATTAATTGTCGTAATTGGGCCTCGTGCCAACTGATTGAATCCTTTAGGGATTATTATCACTGTTTCCATGGTACTTGCCATGTTAAATGATTTCAGTCCTGAGTTAAACACTGTTTTGAAATGTCTAGTCATACTTCTAAGGTTTTAAAACTTAAACCACATTTTCTCACATTTGGAGCTGAGAACTATTACTTGACATCGCCCTAGTGGTTCATATGCATGTTCTGGACTGAGGATGGATCGAGCTGCACGCCGCAGCGGTGTGATATTGATCTTGCGCTTGGGCTGTATGAGCCCCTCTGGAGTCTGAACCTCCACAGTGAGCGCGGGTACCCAAATGGATCGGGCTGCGCGCCGCAGCGGTCATATACATTGCATTGCATTCATGCATTGATTCCTGTTTGTACTACGTGTCATGACATTCAGCACTCGCATCTCATTGGCATCCATGCTATTTCTTTCATTATTGACCAGATACCCTGGTGTTATTTGTTGGTGGAGTGTTGTGCCCGAGGGGCTGACTTATGTGCTGACTTGCACTATCTGATATCGCATTCATATACTTGATTGTTGGAAGAGGATATTTTCAAAAGAGGTTTTTATACTGAGCCAAATATTGTCTAAAGGATTTTGACTGTTTTACTATTTTCTCAAAGGGTCGTACTGTTCTATATAGCATGATGGATTGCTCTTACGTGATTTCTTGCCGCTCAGTTATTATTTACTCTTATTACTCATTGAGTTGGAGTACTCACTTTACTCCCTGCACCTCGCATGCAGTTGCAGGTATTGTTCACCCAGAAGCGGGTTAATAGCTGATTGAAGGTATTACTGCTGGTATACTACTGTAGTGGACAAGGTGACCGCCAGCGTTCGCGGCACCGGACTTTATCTTTTGATTCCAGATTTTAGTTTGTATATTATTATTGGGCCAGTAGTTGTGTTCAGTCTTCTTTAGATGCTCGTGACTTGTGACACCCCGGTCGGGTTGTGTTGGGTGGTAAATATCAGTTATTAATATCATTAAGTTGTATTTTCTATTCATTTATGTTGTAAAAATTGTTAAAGAGACGATTTGGGTTAGTTGGTTGGCCTTATCTTCACGAGAGGTGTCATCACGACCCGGTTTGGAAATTGGGTCGTGACATAGTAGGCCATGATCTGAATGGGGTAGCATTCCAAGTGCAAGTTCAGGCTGAGGACAACGTGGGTATAAATTTGCAATGAAAACTTGAAATCCTGACTTCAATCCTAGAGCTTTGTCCAAGAAACTTTCTTCCTGTCCTAGGCCTTGTGATATTCCTGCAAGTAAATTTTTCGCGACTTTCCGAGTTTTCTCACAATACTCTGACGCAATATCACTATAAAAAAAAAAAGGGTAAATAACTCACTAGATATATATAACATTGTAAGTATAGTTGACAAGTTGTTAGAGAGCAAAATGTACCTGTAACCATTGGGTTTGGTAGGGAAGTGAAATTGAGGATGCACAAAGACCTTAAGATAGTCTCTCCAAAAGAAAGCTTTTTCCTTAGAGGTATTGAAACTTGTTCCACACCTTATGGGATCCAACACGTGCTTCCCTTCAAACTCTCTTTATATATATACACACACACAACCTTCAATGTTAATTTTTCTATTTTTTTCATTTTCTTTCACTGCCAATACTATTCTTATTTTGTCAACTTGAAAAATAATTATAGTTATACGATAAATTTGATAAATAATTGATTTGGGTTTTTATACTTAATTATTTGGTTTTAACACTAACTAATATATTTTTTGTTGATTCCAAGTTTTAAATATTTAATTATAACTTAAAAGAGATTATAATTATGTTACATCGTTCAAATAAGAAAATAATTATATAAAGCAATTAAAATTTAATTTATTTAAAGTATTGAATAAAAATTTCTACGTAGTTCAAATAAAAAAATCTTAGTTAATTTTCAGATTCTAAATATTGAAATAATTAATATGAAATATATAATTATGTTAAACAATTCTAATATGGAAGGATTAAGAAGATATTGGCTAAGATATAACATCTAAATATTGGTCAGAAATTCCCATATAGTTACTACGTTTGACCCAAAAAATATATATGACACGACATTTTATTATAGCATTCATAAGATTTTGTTAATTAATCCTTCCTTTGGTATCTAGCATTCCATAAAGTTTCACTAATAAGCATTAAAGTAGTTACCGTCAATGGCTGCATATCTATAATCTTTAATTTCTACAGCCATTGTAGTCTATATAAGAACTTTGATTTGAGTTTAAATTTCTAAATATTAGGATTTTTACATAATTTAAATAAGGAAGGAGTTTGATTACCAAAATTTTAGCTAATTTTAAAGTCCAAACTATTAGAAAAATAACTTAAATTACTATTTTGTCCAATGTAAAATCTATTTTAAGGGGTAGAAAAGGCGCGAACAACATTTCGCTAAGGGCCTTCGTGCTTTTAATATAGTATAGATTAATCTTTTCCTTGTAATGTTTGTGGGTAAAAATTTACCCACATCATGTGTTTTTACCTAGTTAGCGTGTGTATAATTTGTTTACCTCATGAAAATTTCTTGTTAAGTTTCCGCCATGAGAGCATCTATGAGCTTCACATGTTTGAGAAGAAACAGAGGAGAACGGAGAGGAAATGAATTCATTGTTGTATTAAAAAATAATACACTGTACATGTACTTATACACTGTATAACCGACCTAAGTACTCCTAATTAGTTAATTAGCAACAACTCCTAACCAATCCTATAACAGCAAGGATCCAGCTGTCAGTCCACTCACGTGACACCTTCAACACTCCCCCTCAAGCTGTGTAATGTAAACTGGTAGAACATTCCCAGCTTGGATTACAAAAATTCATGTTGTGCCTTCCCTAGTCCTTTGGTTAAAATGCCAGTCGGCTGCAGGTTTGTGGTTACATGTTCTGTACATCTCATACCTTCTTGAATCCTCTCCTTAATAAAATGACAATCAATCTCTATGTGTTTCGTTCACTCATGGTATATAGGATTCATAGTAATTTGAAGTGCTGCTTTGCTATCATAAAATAATTTTACTGCCAGCTTCAATTGCATTCCTATTTCTCCATATAGTCCAGTAAGCCCCACTATTTGCATTTGCCATGCTCCTGTATTCAGCCTCTGCAGAGCTCCGAGATACTGTATTTTGCTTCTTCGACTTTCAGGAAATCAAGGAATCTCCTATCTTGACTACAAAGCCACTACTGATCTCCTTGTCATGGGACAAGTCGCCCAATCTGCATTACAGTAAACTGTAAGCTCTGATGATGGTTTGGATGTCAACAATATCCCTAATCCAGGTGCATTCTTCAGATATCTCGCCACCCTTAAAGCCCCTTCCATGTGTGACTTTTTTGGCCTGTGCATAAATTGACTCAAGTTCTGCACTGTGTAACTAATATATGGTCGAGTCATAGTTAGATAAAGCAACTTTTCCACTAGCCTTTGATATCCAGCAGGATCAGGAAGCAATTCATCAACAGCACATTCAGTCTCACAAACTTGATCAAATTTGATGCTAGTAAGTCTTTGGTTGGGTTCCATGGGCATGGCAATAGGCTTGGAACCACCCAGCGCATGATCAGCAATGAGATCTAAGGTAAACTTCCTCTGAAATACTAGAATCCCATCTTGACTCCTAGCAATTTCAAGACCAAGGAAGTGTCTCATCTCCCTCAGATCCTTGATCTTGAAATGATGATGAAGCATGAGCTTGGCCTCTTGTATCAGAGAGGCTGAGGAACCTCTAATGAGAAGGTCGTCCACATAGACCAGGATAACAACCATATGAGAACCTAACCTTTTAGTGAAAAGATAATAATCATGATGACTCTGAATAAATCTTGAAGATAGAAGAGCTTCATAAAGCTTGAGGTTCCACTGACGAGATGCTTGTTTTAAGCCATAAAGGGACTTCTGGAGTTTACAAACTTTTCTGCACTCCCCTTGTCCTAAAAGTCTAGGTGGGGGAACCATATAAACATCTTCTACAAGGTCACCCTGGAGGAATGTATTGAATACATCCATTTGATGTAGTTTCCAACCAAACATAGCAGCCAGTGACAAGACAGTCCTCACAGTGACCATTTTCACCACTAGGGAAAAAGTTTCCTGGTAATCCAATCCCTCTTACTGCATATAGATCTTGGCTACTAGGCGAGCCTTGTGTCTGTCTACCTCTCCTTTGGCATTATACTTGACTTTGAACACCCACTTACAGCCAATTGGTTTCTTGTCACTAGGAAGGTCAACCAGCAACCAAGTATGGTTGTCCTGTAAAGCCTGCAACTCTTGTTTCATGGCTTATACCTAGTAATGGTTGAGTAAAGCCTCTTCATAAGTATCAGGTTCTCTGATAGTGGACATGTTGCATAAAACTGCATAGTAGGGATTGGAGATTGAAATATATGACATATAGGTTGATAGAGGGTAAGGAGATCACATTGTTGCTGGATGAGATGTGGGCTTAGGCACTGTGTGTATGTAATCATTTAACCACCCAGAAGGCTTAGATGTTCTGCAGGATTTTCTTGGTATAATGGGCATGCTAGGGCATTCAGGGTCTAAAGCAGCCCTAAGAGTTGTATCTGGTAACATTATCTCATCAGCCAAGAGAGTAGGAAGTGAATGACTGGTATCATCATCATTGGCAATGGCTATTGGGCTTTCCAAAGACAAATAAGTAGGAGTCCCTGCAGGTTGATAGACAGTATCAGGAATTGATGAGTGTTCCAATGAGCATGTGACAGCTTCTGCTTCAAGTTCAAAGGGATCAGGAGAAATATCCCAACCATCAACAACAATTAGGGGCTTCAATTTATAATGAGAAGACTTGAAAGGAAAGACACCTTCCCTAAAAGACACATCTCTGCTCACAAAAAAGGATATTGTAGTCAGGTTATACAACCTGTACCCATTTTGGGTACTAGAGTATCCCATATGCACTGCAGGGATTGCTCTAATAGCAAATTTGTCACTCTTGGCAACAACATTGGTGGCATAACATAAGCACCCTAGCACCCTTATGTGTTGTAAGTTTGGAACCCTTTCATAGAATGCCTCAAAAGGAGACTTACCTTCTAAACCAGTAGAGGGAATCCTATTTATCAAGTATGCCGTATTCTGAACACATACTCGCCAGAATTTTAAAGGTATGGAAGCCTGAAATCTGATGGCCCTTGCCACTTCAAGGAGTTGTCTAGGCTTTCTCTCAACCACTCCATTCTGGTGAGGAGTGTGAACACAAGAACTCTAATGTACAATTCTTGCATTACTAAATAGATGATTGCAATGCGAATTAAAAAATTCTATGCCAGTATCACTTCTAAAGACTTTGATTGAACCATTAAATTGGTTCTTTGTTAGCTGCATAAAGTCCTTCATTACAACTGAGACATCACTCTTCAATCTTGTCACACCTCCTTTTTTACACACCTACCCCGAAGGATAAATGTATAAGGGAGTTTTTTAATTTAAAGTGATATTATTCGAAATGGAATTATTTATTTATTTTTAGAGTCGCCACTTGGGATAGGATTGGCTTTTGGTGTCCCAAGTCACCGGTTTAACTTAAATCCTAAATCGAGAAAAATTGCCGACTTCCCAATTGGAGTCTGCGAACCAGAAATTCTGTGTAAGGAATTCTGTTGACCCGAGGGAAGGTGTCAGGCACCCCCGGATCCCGTGGTTCTAGCAAGGTCGCTTAAATTATCATAAATGGCTAAATTTGATTTTTTATACATGCTCCAACCTATAATGCAATTTCATAATTATTTACCGCTTTTAAGTTGTTTTTACGAAAGTAAACGTCGTTTAAAAAATGTATTTTCAGGTCACGTCACATGAAATGCACCCGGATCCTCGACACGTTCTTATTCAACATTTTTGGACTTGGATTTGGGTTGCATGAAATGCACACCCGTATTTAGGAAGGTAAGATTATTAAAAACGCGCCTAAAGTGACTAATGTCTTTTTAACTTTGTGGGAGGCTGTGAAATTTACTAAACAGCACGCCCCAAGTTCTAAGTATTTTTATAACTTTTACTGAGGGCCCCGCAATTTGTATTTTATTGGGCGAGGCTAGGCTCATTTTATTTTAAATGCCAACCTAAAGTAAACTAAGATTTCTATTTTTGTTTTTGTCTCTAAAAGGATCTAATTAATTCACATTCATAAATTCGAGCCTCGAGTTCAAGTTCGAATTCAAACAAAAAGGGAGGACCTTCTTAATTTGAACCCGCTACCTAACTCAAAACCCAAATTTATATTTGAAAATTAATCCTCCATTCCTAATATAATTTTTAAAAGAAGCTTTTGACTTCAAGTGTTTGTTGGGCCTTAATACTAGCAAAACAACAATTTTTAAACTAAATAAGCCTTTAGGCTCAAGAATGAGCCCAGGGAATATGAATTGAATCTCAGTACACAAGCAAAATTGGTCAAATGTAGACCTGGGCCCAGTCCCCAAACGAAGAGGGAACCAGAACAAGCCTGGGCCATGCGTCAAATCCCTCGAGGCCCAAACTCTCAGAGATTGGGCTGTTGATAGCTCTGTCCTTTTAAGCTATCTATCAAAACAAATTCAATCTAAGGCTACATTTGATTCAAAATCCAAATATGTTCAGTGATTGGTGGTGACACTTTTTCAATTAGATTTACTAGCTATCTAGCGTGAATTATCCAACTCAATGACCAAACATTAACAAATTTGAACATATCCTCATTGATTTTTACTCAACATTAGTCTTAACTTAAAAGGATCACTTCAAATGGTTATAGCCCTCAGATTTGAAACACTTACTCATGAGCAGTTTTCAGCTATGGCCTGGAACGAACAATTTATAAAAAGGCTACAACTAATTTAGGTGATGAATTGTTATACTACGAAATTAATTCATGAATAGGCTCCAAGTGATTCTCAGTTTTAGAACTAATTTCCTATTCCGAAGTTACTGACCTTCATCTAATATTTAGTAGTGCAACTGTGAGCTTTAAACCAAATCAAGCTAACATCAATGATTACAGAATTCATATGGCCCTAGGACATCAGTTCAGTTTAACAGTTCATGATTCAAACCAATGCTAAAACAGTCCTAGTTATACAAATAAATCGAATGAATGTGTTGTTTTATACTCTAAAACAAGGCATGAAAATTCCTTCTCAAACAGCACTTCACTTCACATTCATAAGCTTGAAGGTCATAACATATGTAACTGGATTACTGAAATACAGAAGAAGAGGAAGAAGGAATCAGCAGCAACCACAAGTAGAGAGCAAAAGCAGTCCAGAAAATTTTAGCAGCTTAGAAGATTTTATGCAACCAAATAGGATCAAACGGATCTACCCAAATAGCACCAAAATGAACAAACAATGAACCCAGCACCACTTTAAAACTTTCAACAGCCCAAAATTCCGTCAAAACCAGTTCAATTAGACCTATAACCACTCGGAATCACCCAGCAAACTTCTGAAATTCCAGCAAACAAACAATGAACTGGAAAAATGTGACTTAATAACTGAAGATCTAAAATTCTCCAATGAAACAATACATTTTGGATTTTTACTGTATTTTTATTTGTTTTTGGATTTTTGCAAAAAAAACTAAAAAAAACTAAGATCTAAAGAAGGGTTAAAGCTAGATGACTTCAAATTTTGAACCTCTTGGAAATTTGAAACTCAAAATTGAAATTCAAACTTGAATAAAGAGATTTTGAGGGGAGATTAAGAGGTGGAGAGTTTTCAGCAATTTTCCAAGGTCTCCAAACTTGTTAGTGAAGGCATTGGGGTTGCCTTTTATAGGCAACCAATGGGGTAGAATATTTTAGATGGCCCTCACATTTTTTCCTCTCTTTTAATTTCAGATTTTACTTATTAAACCTTCAATTTCTGACTTGTTTCTCAAGTTACTGCCCTAAATTTTTTGAAATCTACACTAAAGTCCTATTCTAGAAGGCCCTAGAGTGTTCTTTTAACTATACAATACCTATATTACCCTTACCTTGATTTTGAATTTACCATTCTTAACAAAACTGCCCTTTTCTATGCCCAAATCACCCCTGAAAACCCCCTGAAATTACTGACACTACTTAAACTTATAGCAGCTATAGCCAACCACCTAAACTAAGACTAATTAAAAGAAATTGAAACTCAAACTAATGAATACTGAATTGAAGAACATTTGAAACAAGACATTAATCTAAACATGTTTTTAACACAAGTTGGAACAGAATTAAACCGAAAATCTAAAGGAATAAGGAGTTAGATTACAAAGAAAATTAGACTAAACTAATCAGTTTGAACTAATCAAAACTACTACTTAACCATTAAACTAATAGCTGAACACTTAAACTAAATCAAATGAAAATCGACTCAGTGTTAACAAAGAGGGAAGCTGACCTACTACTAACAATAACAAATAGAAACAAATTGATGCCAAGCCACACTGTTAATCAGAACTACATGGCAATTAACACTTCGATTAATTAAACAACTAAAACATGCACCAAATTAAAAAGAAGCGAAACTAAAAAAGAAGAGGAACACTTACTGTCATAATCTTCATTTAGCCAAATTCATCGAGGTTTGTATTTTAATTAGTGTTATATGTTTATAAAACATATAGCGTCAATTAAAAAACAACACTCAACGCCTTGAAATCCCCAACACAGTTTCGAGCCCATAACCCTAGATCTGCGATTCGAGATTAACCAGTGATGCTCGACGTCTTTTGTCTTAGATTTCAAGTTGAGGAAGGTCAAAGGACTATGGGGTGTGATTTTGGGTGAGTTTGGACACTTTAGCATTTTGGCCAAATTTTTGAATTAAGATTCGAAGACTTTGGTGATGATTCGAAGAAAACTGTTGGTAGATTTGGAATGAGGGGAACGAGGAGAACTGGTGGTGTAATTTTGGGAAGATATGGAGCTTCGCCGCCGCCGGCGGACGGCAGAGGCGTGGTGGGGGCACGACGGTGTTACACCGGCGGAGATGGGGGTGGGGGTTACAGGGGTGTACGAGGATAGTATATAATGTTTTAGGGTTTGGGGTATATTTCAGACACTTTTAATTAAAATGGGGGATCAATAGGGGTCGTTGGATGAGGCACGATTAAGGGCTCAGATTGAAAGGCGTCAAAACGGCGTCGTTTGGTTAAGGGGAAAGGCAGGCCGGGTTTGTAGGTTGGGCTGGGTTGCTTTTTTGGTTTGGGCTCAGGCAAGACCTATTGGAAATGGCCCAATTTTGGCACCTTATAAAGACCACTCTTTCTTTTAATTATTTTTTCTTTTATTTCTTTATTTTATTTTTATTTTTATTTTTATTTTTTCTGATTTTACTAAAATGAAAAATTAAAAACCAAATATATTTTCAAAGTTAAGCTAATTAATTCCTAAAATTGTTTGAAAATCTATTTCATGACAAATTCAACAATTAACAATTAACAATGCAAAAATGGACTATTTTTGTTATTTTTCTTATATTTTGTTTTTGCGAACAACTTAACCACTAATTAATCCTAAAATATGAGATTAAACCCTAAATACAAATGCCAAATGTATTTTTTTTATATTTTCATACGAATTAAGATGCACAAATAAAATGCAAACAAGTAACAGAAAATAACACAAAATTCACAAAATTGCAAAATAATGAAAGAAATAATTTTATTTGAATTTTTGGGAATAATTCATATAGGGCAAAAATCACGTGCTCACAGCTGCCCCTCTTGCTCGAAAATACGAAGAGTTTTCGTGCAAAGATAAGTGAGCAAAAACGAGCGATTTTTGCCCGTTCGCATATTCCGCGTGAAGCATTTTTAAAAAGTTTGACCGCACCCTACTTCAGAGGTTGCCTACATATCCTGGGCTAAACAGGAATTAGGTCAGTGTAGTTCGGAAAGGTTTGGTAGCTGGGACTACCAGGAGCTGTGAATTTCACTGCTACTGCTTGCTGACCTCCTTATTACACCAAAAGGAAAATCAAAGCTAAGCTAGCTATGCCTATCAACTATGAGTTATAAGATTCCTATCTATAATTCTCTTGAAACTTGATCTTGAGTCTTAGTTGATTTTGCTATGGACTTCGATCTGAATCTTGATTCTCGCAAGTTGTAGGTGTTTTCCTCTTCATGCAGCATTGGGTCAAATAGGATCAGCGGAGCTTGTGACTTCGATCAGATTTTGAGCAATCCGCACCCTTGCTTGCTTTACATTCGAGTTCATTTCTTTTTGTTCTTTTCTTCTTTTCTTGATTCTGGATTGAGATTTAGTGCATTGGTAATCTCACACCTTGTTTCTTGAGGTCGACCTGCTTAAGGTACCAAAACAAACAAACGAACAAAATTTTTCTGCCCCAGTTTTCACTAGGAAAATTTCGTGAGTTAGTTGTGACACATATCTAAGTAATCAAATCAGGGTTGTGTAGGGAGATCCTCGATTTTTGGCCGAGATTTGGAAAGGAAAAGCTCCACGGATTTTGGCCGGGAGATCCTCAGTTTTTTGGCCGGGATTTTGAAAGAAAAAGGCTCCGCGGTTTTTGGCCGGGAGATCCTTGGTTTTTTGGCCGGGATTTGGAAAGAAAAAGCTCCACGGTTTTTTGGCCGGGAGATCCTCGGTTTTTTGGCCGGGATTTGGAAAGAAAGAAAAAAAAAGGCTCCACGGTTTTTTGGCCGGGAGATCCTCTGTTTTTTGGCCGGGATTTGGAAAGAAAAGGCTCCGCGGTTTTTGGCCGGCAGATCCTCGATTTTTTAGCGGGGATTTTGAAAGAAAAATCTCTGCGGTTTTTTGGCCGAGAGATCCTCGGTTTTTTGGCCGGGATTTTGAAAGAAAAAGCTCCGCGGTTTTTTGGCCGGGCGATCCTCGATTTTTTGGCCGGGATTTTGAAGGGATTTTGAAAGAAAAAGCTCCGCGGTTTTTTGGCCGGGAGATCCTCGGTTTTTTGGTCGGGATTTTGAAAGAAAAAGCTCCGCAATATTTTGGCCGGGAGATCCTCGATTTTTTGGCTGGGATTTTGAAAGAAAAAGCTCTGCGGTTTTTTGGCCGGGAGATCCTCGGTTTTTGGGCCGGGATTTTGAAAGAAAAAGCTCCGCGGTTTTTTGCCCGGGAGATCCTCTGTTTTTTGGCCGGAATTTTGAAAGAAAAAGCTCCGTGGTTTTTTGGTCGGGAGATCCTCGGTTTTTTGGCCGGGATTTTGAAAGAAAAAGCTCCGCGATTTTTTGGCTGGGAGATCCTCGGTTTTTTGGCCGGGATTTTGAAAAGAAAAAAAAACTCCGCGCTACTATGATTTGTTTTTCTTTTGGGGTTTTCATTTTCATTTCTTTTCTTCTTCTTCTTTTTCTCCTTCTTCCGCCCGATGCCACCATCACTGTTTCTTCTTTCTTTTTTCCCTTAGCCATTCCTCCAGACCCATCTTAGATGGCTTGGGAGGTTGCCCTTATAGCTGACTGGCTCAAGATTTTGCCCAGTTTTAGCCCATTCTCTACCATTTCTCTGATTTTTATTGCCTCTGCAAAAGGCTTACCCATAGCGGACATCATGTTTTGAAAATAATCTGCCTCCTGAGTCTGTAAGAAGACAGTGACCATCTCAATCTCATCTATTGGAGGCTTCACCCTTGACGCCTGTTCACGCCGTTTGATTGCATATTTGCGAAAACTCTCTGAGGGCTTTTTCTTTAGGTTTGCCAAGGAGTTCCTGTCTGGCACAATGTCTATATTGTATTGAAATTGTCGGACAAAATCTCGGGCAAGGTCATCCCAAATATGCCATCGAGATATGTCCTGATCCATGTACCACTCTGACGCTATGCCCACCAAGCTTTCTCCAAAGTAAGCCATTAATAACTCTTTTTTTCCACCAGCCCCGCGCAATTGATTACAATACTTTTTGAGGTGAGCAATGGGATCGCCATGTCCATCATACTTTTCGAACTTTGGCATTTTGAATCCCATAGGCAGGTGCACGTGAGGGAACATTCATAGATCATTGTAAGAAACACTCTTCTACCCGCTTAAACCCTGCATATTTTTCAGACTTTGCTCGAGGCTTCTCATTCTTTTTGCCATCTCGTCCTGCTCTGGGGCTTTGGGGGTTTTATCCTGCCCCGACGTAAGTTCATATGGTGGATGAGAGTAAGTATATTGAGCATAATGAGGAGGGTCAGCTTGGAAGACGGGATTTTGGAATGTGAAGACTGAGGGGTCAAAATCATGCTTGGGTAGTGATGGTTGTGTGGTTGCGGAGCATGGTGGAGCCGTGAAGATGTTTGGAGCAGGTCCAGACGGGAACACCTGGGGGCAAACCTCAGAAGGTGTTCCGAAGAAGTTAGCAGTCATAGTAGGTTGCCCCAGAGGAATATTTGGGCGGCTGATGGGGACAATGGTAACCCCTCCAGATCTAGGGAATAACTCTGGGAAACCGGGGGTAGTGCTTGGGGGTTCCTTCCCATTGTTCCAAGCATCCCACATTTCCATCAATCGCAAACGCAATATCCGATTTTCTTCAGCTGTATAGGATTCAGAGGTCGGGATCCCAGAGATTGGACTATCTTCGGGTATGGGGGTTGCAGGCAGAGTCATTTCAGATGACATCTCTGTATTTCCTTTGGATCTGGTGAAGTATCGATGCGAGGCCAGCTTACCACAAACCAACCACTGTTTCTAAAAAGCTCAGCTGGGAATGACAGCAACAACGGTTAGTATGAAACAAATAACAGATAGGTAACCGCACATTGGAGTGTGATGCACCTATACAATTAAATGAATATCTACATGTTTGCTTCGGTTGCATGCGTCATCCCGACTTTTCCTCTTATTCCTTTTCTCTTTTCTTTCTCTTTTTGTTCTGTTTTCTCTCATTTTCTGCTTTTTTCTTTTCTTTGGCCATGATTTTTTCCCTCAATGCCCTATTTCCTTCCTTCGTGTTTTTTTTTTAAATTTTATTTCCTCGTATTTCTTTTTTTTCTCTTTTTCCTAGGTTTACGGTCGAATCTTATGTAGATTGCCTACGTATCATGGCCCCGCATGAATCAAACCAAGCGTAGTTCTTGTAAATAAGGTAAATAAGCTAAAAAAAATTTGGAATTTTTGAAAGAAATGCTTTAAAAGAAAAAGGAAAATATTTTTGATTTTGATTTTTGATTTTCTTTTTGTTTTTTTTCTTTTGAAAGAAAGACTTCTAAAAATTCCCTTTCTTTGGGAAAACAAAAGGAAATATTTTTGTTTGAATTTTCATTTATTTTTTCTTTTTCTAACACGATAGAAATATATATATTTTTTGGATTTTGAAAGTTGCCTCTTAATTTTCGGAAGAGGGATTTTTATGAAAGTGTTTTGGATTTTTGAGCAAAAAATATTTTTCGGACTCAATTTCTCAAAATTCTTATTATTTTTTTATATTTTTTTAAATAAAAGGACATCTAAGGAATATTTTAATAATTTATTTGGATCTAAAAGGAAAAAGTGGCTATTTAAAGAAAAAAGGCTATTTAATGACTCGTTTTGACCTAAAAGAAAAAGTGGCTATTTTAAAAAAAATTATTTAAGAAAACAAAGACTCGGTTTTGCAGATACGGCCTTTCAGCACTTTGGGGAGGAAGCTTTTAAGGATGTGCCCGCAAACCGTTTGACAATAACTCAGGGTGGTTGTTCTTGCAAAAACAGCCTTCGGGTATCCTTTTGGGGACATTCGGCTTATTTTAAACAAGAATGACATCACCCGACTTATTTATGACAAAAATTAAAATTTTGACATTTTTTTTATTGCTATTTTTACAAAAGGGAGGTTGGACCTGATGAGGGTTGCCTACGTATCTCACATTCAGTGAGAATCAAACCAGCGTAGTTCGGGCAAATTTGTAAACTAACTCTTTTTTTTATTTATACCATTGAGCTTTACGGCAAAAGAAAAATATTTTTGATTTGATTTTTTTTTGATGATTTGTTTTTGAATTTTCTAAAAATTGTTTAAAAGAAGAAAAGGAATTTTTTTTTTGACCTTGGGGATCTCAAAACCAAAAAGAAAATATATTTTCTTGTTTGAATTTTCTTTTGTCTTCTCTTTTTCTAAGGAAGAAAGAAAATATTTTTGGATTTTGGATGTAACCTCTTAATTTTCAAAAGAGAGGCTTTTAAAGGAAAATATCTTCTTCTTTTTTGAGTTTAAAAACTACTTTTACCGTTTTTTTTTTAATTTTCTAAGGAAAGATTTTTAAAGAAGGAACTAAAGGAAAATATTTTTGGATTTTATGAAAATTGGGGTCGGAACCGATGAGGTTTGCCTACGTATCTCACATCCCATGAGAATTAGACCAGCGTAGTTCGGTCCGATTTATTTTGACAAAAAATTAAAATTTTGACATTTTTTTTGGGCTATTTTTGCAAAGGGGAGGTTGGACCCGATAAGGGTTGCCTACGTATCTCACACCCGGTGAGAATCAAACCAGCGTAGTTCGGGCAGCTTTGCCAAAATCAAAACTATTTTTGAACAACAATTTTTCTTTCTATTTTTTTAAATATTTTTCTCTTTTTCTTTGTTGTTTTCATTTTTCAAAAATCCGGCAGCATTTCGGTACTATTTGGGCATTGGGTTTTTCAAAACAAATGGTCACCCTCACTTAGTCCTAACACTGCTTATTTTTTTCAATTTCACTCGTTTGGACAAGCCGGTCAACATGCAAAGCCGAGCAAATAAATGCACAAGTAGCACGTAAGATGCATCAGGATGGTCAATTCATTTCAGGTCACCTGTCCTAGACGGACCCAACCCCTGTGTTGAGTCCCCTAAGCCAAATGCACATGATGAAAACAAGCGTTCATACTAGGGATCCGGCATGAGGCTTTGTTCTTCTAGGTTTAAACCCTAGGTTTATTGGTCTAGACCTGACTTACCCGAGCGGACAACTCGAGCCGAGGGGGAGGCAGCGTACCAGGGATACAGAAGCTCCGCCGGCTTAGAAACTTATCCAAACCTCGTTCTAAATTGGGAAAGATTCTAAACAGAAGAGAAGCTACACGAAGTGCACCCTTCTCCATGATGTAGAAGACTCAGAGAGAGGAAGGGATTCACGAAAGTTTATATACAACTTCAACAAATATCAAAGCAGTAAAACATTTAGCACATATAGCATGGAACATGTAGAAGAAATCAGATAAGGCCAAATATAACAATTATACTAAGCTCGAATTCTTGAACCCTGAATCGAAATTCTGGGTTCGTATCCCTAGCAGAGTCGCCAGAACTGTCACACCTCCTTTTTTACACACCTATCCCGAAGGATAAATGTATAAGGGAGTTTTTCCATTTAAAGTGACATTATTCGAAATGAAATTATTTATTTATTTTTAGAGTCGCCACTTGGGATAGGATTGGCTTTTGGTGTCCCAAGTCACCGGTTTCACTTAAATCCCAAATCGAGGAAAATTGCCGACTTCCCAATTGGAGTCTGCGAATCAGAAATTCTGTGTAAGGAATTATGTTGACCCGAGGGAAGGTGTCAGGCACCCCCGGATCCCGTGGTTCTAGCACGGTCGCTTAAATTATCATAAATGGCAAAATGTGATTTTTATA
The DNA here is from genome assembly GCA_026770625.1 of Nicotiana glauca. Classification (NCBI taxonomy): domain Eukaryota; kingdom Viridiplantae; phylum Streptophyta; class Magnoliopsida; order Solanales; family Solanaceae; genus Nicotiana; species Nicotiana glauca. The sequence goes on along the minus strand of MU759723.1, from coordinate 47,903 downwards.
CATGCTCCAACCTATAATGCAATTTCATAATTATTTACCGCTTTTAAGTTGTTTTTATGAAAGTGAACGTCATTTAAAAAACGTATTTTCAGGTCACGTCAAATGAAATGCACCCAGATCCTCGACACTTTCTTATTCAACGTTTTTGGAGTTGGATTTAGGTTGCATGAAATGCACACCCGTATTTAGGAAGGTAAGATTATTAAAAACGCACATAAAGTGACTAATGTCTTTTTAACTTTGTGGGAGGCCGTGAAATTTGCTAAACGTCACGCCCCAAGTTCTAAGTATATTTATAACTTTTACTGAGGGCCCCGCAATTTGTATTTAATTGGGCGAGGCTTATCTCATTTTATTTTAAAAGGTAACCTAAAGTAAACTAAGATTTCTATTTTTGTTTTTGTCTCTAAAAGGATCTAATTAATTCACATTCATAAATTCGAGCCTCGAGTTCAAGTCTGAATTCAAACAAAAAGGGAGGACTTTCTTAATTTGAACCCGCTATCTAACTCGAAACCCAAGTTTATATTCGAAAATTAATCCTCCATTCCTAATATAATTTTTAAAAGAAGCTTTTGACTTCAAGTGTTTGTTGGGCTTTAATATTAGCAAAACAACAATTTTTAAACTAAATAAGCCTTTAGGCTCAAGAATGAGCCCAGGGAATATGAGTTGAATCTCAGTACACAAGCAAAATTGGTCAAATGTAGACCTAGGCCCAGGCCCCAAACGAAGCGGGAACCAGAACAGGCCTGGGCCATGCGTCAAATCCCTCGAGGCCCAAACTCTCAGAGATTGGGCTGTTGATAGCTCTATCCTTTTAAGCTATCTATCAAAACAAATTCAATCTAAGGCTACATTTGATTCAAAATCCAAATATGTTCAGTGATTGGTGGTGACACTTTTTCAATTAGATTTACTAGCTATCTAGCGTGAATTATCCAACTCAATGACCAAACATTAACAAATTTGAACATATTCTCATTGATTTTTACTCAACATTAGTCTTAACTTGAAAGGATCACTTCAAATGCTTATAGCCCTCAGATTTGAAACACTTACTCATGAGCAATTTTCAGCTATGGCCTGGAACGAACAATTGATAAAAAGGCTATAACAAATTTAGGTGATGAATTGTTATACTACGAAATTAATTCATGAATAGGCTCCAAGTGATTCTCAGTTTTAGAACTAATTTCCTATTCCGAAGGTACTGACCTTCATCTAACATTTAGTAGTGCAACTGTGAGCTCTAAACCAAATCAAGCTAACATCAATGATTACAGAATTTATATGACCCTAGGACATCAGTTCATTTTAACAGTTCATGATTCAAACCAATGCTAAAACAGTCCTAGTTATATAAATAAATTGAATGAATGTGTTGTTTTATACTATAAAATAAGGCGTGAAAATTCCTTCTCAAACAGAACTTCACTTCACATTCATGAGCTTGAAGGTCACAACATATGTACCTGGATTACTGATACAAAAGAAGAGGAAGAAGGAATCAGCAGCAACCACGAGTAGAGAGCAAAAGCAGTCCAGAAAATTTCAGCAGCTCAGAAGATTTTATGCAACCAAATAGGATCAAACGGATCTACCCAAATAGCACCAAATTGAACAAACAATGAACCCAGCACCACTTTAAAACTCTCAACAGCCCAAAATTTCGTCAAAACCGGTTCAATTACACCTATAACCACTCGGAATCACCCAACAAACTTCTGAAATTCTAGCAAACAAACAATGAACTGGAAAAATGTGACTTAATAACTGGAGATCTAAAATTCTCCAATGAAATAGTACATTTTGGATTTTTACTGTATTTTAATTTGTTTTTGGATTTTTGCAAAAAAAATTAAAAACAAAAAAACTAAGATCTAAAGAAGGGTTAAAGCTAGATGACTTCAAATTTTGAACCTCTTGGAAATTTGAAACTCAAAATTGAAATTCAAACTTGAATAAAGAGATTTTGAGGGGAGATTAAGAGGTGGAGAGTTTTCAGGAATTTTCCAAGGTCTCCAAACTTGTTAGTAAAGGCATTGGGGTTGCCTTTTATAGGCAACCAATGGGGTACAATGTTTTAGATGGCCCTCACATTTTTCCCTCTCTTTTAATTTCAGATTTCACTTATTAAACCTTCAATTTCTGACTTGTTTCTCAAGTTACTGCCCTAAGTTTGCTGAAATATACACTAAAGTCCTATTCTAGAATGCCATAGGGTGTTCTTTTAACTATACAATACCTATACTACCCTTACCTTGGTTTTGAATTTACTATTCTTAACAAAACTGCCCTTTTCTATGCCCAAACCATCCTTGAAAACCCCCTGAAATTACTGACACTACTTAAACTTATAGCAGCTATAACCAACCACCTAAACTAAGACTAATTAAAAGAAATTGAAACTCAAACCAATGAATACTGAATTGAAGAACATTTGAAACAAGACATTAATCTAAACATGTTTTTAACACAAGTTGGAATAGAATTAAACCGAAAATCTAAAGGAATAAGGAGTAATATTACAAAGAAAATTAGACTAAACTAATCAATTTGAACAAATCAAAACTATTGCTTAACCATTAAACTAATAGCTGAACACTTAAACTAAATCAAATAAAAATCGACTCAGTGTTAACAAAGAGGGAAGCTAACCTACTACTAACAATAACAAATAGAAACAAATTGATGCCAAGCCACACTGTTAATCAGAACTACATGGCAATTAACACTTCGATTAATTAAACAACTAAAACATGCACCAAACCAAAAAGAAGCGAAACTAAAAAAAGAAGAGGAAAACTTACTGTCATAATCTTCATTTAGCCAAATTCATCGAGGTTTGTATTTTAATTAGTGTTATATGTTTATAAAACATATAGCGTCAATTAAAAAACAACACTCGACGCCTTGAAATTCCCAACACAGTTTCGACCCCATAACCCTAGATCTGCGATTCGAGATTAACTAGTGATGCTCGACGTCTTTTGGCTTAGATTTCAAGTTGAGGAAGGTCAAAGGACTATGGGGTGTAATTTTGGGTGAGTTTGGACACTTTAGCATTTTGGCCAGATTTTCGAATTAAGATTCGAAGACTTTGGTGATGATTTGAAGAAAACTGTTGGTAGATTTGGAATGAGGGGGACGAGGAGAACCGGTGGTGTAATTTTGGGAAGATTTGGAGCTTCGCCGCCGCCACCGGCGATTTTCGGCCGGCGGCGGACGGCGGAGGTATGGTGGGGGCATGGCGGTGTTACACCGGCGGAGATGGGGGTGGGGGTTACAGGGGTGTACAAGGATGGTGTATAATGTTTTATGGTTTGGAGTATATTTCAGACACTTTTAATTAAAATGGGGGATCAATAGGGGCCGTTGGATGAGGCACGATTAAGGGCTCAGATTGAAAGGCGTCAAAACGACGTCGTTTGGTTAAGGGGAAAGGCAGGCCGGATTTGGAGATTGGGCTGGGGTGCTATTGGATTGCTTTTTTGGTTTGGGCACAGGCAAGACCTATTGGAAATGGCCCAATTTTGGCACCTTATAAAGACCACTCTTTCTTTTAATTATTTTTTCTTTTATTTCTTTATTTTGTTTTTATTTGTATTTTTATTTTTTCTGATTTTACTAAAATAAAAAATTAAAAACCAAATATATTTTCAAAGTTAAGCTAATTGATTCCTAAAATTGTTTGAAAACCTATTTCATGACAAATTCAACAATTAACAATTAACAATGCAAAAATGGACTATTTTTGTTATTTTCCTTATATTTTGTTTTTGCGAACAACTTAACCACTAATTAATCCTAAAATATGAGATTAAACCCTAAATGCAAATGCCAAATGTATTTTTTTATATTTTCATACGAATTAAGATGCAGAAATAAAATGCAAACAAGTAACAAAAAATAACACAAAATAACACAAAATTGCAAAATAATGAAAGAAATAATTTTGTTTGAATTTTTGGGAATAATTAATATAGGGCAAAAATCACGTGCTCACAAATCTTAATAAGAAAATCCAAACCATTCTACTACAATCATCAACTAGTGCAAGAAAGAATCTATGACCATCATGTGTAGATACCTTGTAAGGACCCCCAACATCTCCATGTACTAGTTAAAACAATCTACCCACTCTACTAGTACTTTGAGGAAACGGTAATCTAGTTTGTTTAGCTAATGAACAAATTGAGCAAGTTCTGTTTGCAGCTATATTAACACCCCTACATATATCCATTTGTTGTAGTACTCTATGAGGGACATGCCCTAGTCTCCTATGCCATAGTCCCGCTGACAGTGTCAACCTGGAAGCCAATGAGTGTGATGCTTGCAATGCTTTATTATGTATGTTGTTTCTCCACTAGTATAGGTTGTTTTGCATTCTACCAGTCCCCTTCACCTTCCTAGTGTGAAGGTCCTGCATCAGGAAGAAATCTAGATAGAATGACATGAAACACTACAGATCTCTAGTCAGTTTAGCCACTGACAACAAATTAAACTTGAACTCACGCACACACAGTACATCACTAATCTCTCATTGGACTAACCTACATCTATCAACATGACTAATTGGTAATTGTTTTCCATCTGGCAAGTGTACTAGTGAACCCTGCTTAGGTTAATCATGAAGATCAAACAATATTTCAGGAGTCGATACCATATGGTCTGTTGCTCCTGTGTCCAAGTTTTGTCTGCAGCTGTATTAACACCCTTACGTATATCCATTTGTTGTAGTACTCTATGATAGACATGCCCTAGTCTCCTATGCCATAGTCCTGCTGACAGTGTCAACCTGGAAGCCAATGAGTATGATGCTTGCAATGCTTTATTATGTATGTTATTTCTCTAGTAGTTTAGGTCATTTTGCATTCTACCAGTCCCCTTCACCGTCCCAGTTTGAAGGTCCTGCATCAGGAAGAATTCAGGATAGAATGACATGAAACACTGCAACTCTCTAGTTAGTTTAGCCACTGACAACAAATTAAACTTGAACTCAGGCACTCACAGTACATCACTAATCTCTCCTTGGGCTAACCTACATTTACCAACATGACTAATTGGTAATTGTTTTTCATCTGGTAAGTGTACTAGGGAACCCTGCTTAGGGCATTCATGAAGATCAAACAATATTTCAGGAGTCGATACCATATGGTCTGTAGCTCCTGTGTCCACTATCCAGCTGTGGCCTGTTTTGCTTGCCAGAAATAAAAAAATAGTACCTGCTATGTTAGCTGATATCTTTGGTACATTTTCTTTGTTGAGCATCTGTAGGTTCTTATACTACTCAGGAGTAAAAGTGATGGTAACACCCCCTCCAGATCCTTGAGGTTGTGCCTCTTGCATCTGCACAGAGTTGTGGGAACCTTGCCTTTGCATCTGCATATGATTGTTGCTTCCACTTGATGTCCCTGCAATATAGGTTCCCAAACCAGCACCAGCCATACCTGTTTGTCCTGCATTATAATTTCCTCCATCCTTAGAGGAGTCTCCATGATACACAAAATTTGCCCTTTGGTATTGATGGCCACCTGTGTTTCCTTGTACTGGTTTCCTTCTACCTTTGAAATCAGCTGGATAACCAACAAGTTGATAACAATTTTCCTTATTATGTCCCTTCATCTTGTAGAAATCACAATATGTGTTGAAGTTTCTTTTGTTCTTGTGCACTGATCCTCCCCTAGCAGCTGAGCTCTACAAAGCTGTGATGTCGTTCCCTTTAGCTATTGAATTCTGTTCAATATGTGATGTTCCTGATGTATTTCTTTGGCTTTCATCTTTAACAACTAGAGCATACGTCTAATTCAAGGTAGGTTCTACTGATTCCATTAAGATCTTTCTTCTAGCTTGAGCATAGGAATCATTCAATCCACTTAAAAATTGCAGCAACCTCTGCCGCTGAAGATGATCTATGTACTCCTTAGAGTTCGTCGAAGGTACCATCGCATCATACTCAGCCCAGAGTTCCTTAAATTTTGTAAAATACATAGACACTGAATTTGTACCTTGAGAAATCGTAGCAATTGTCACACCTCCTTTTTCTTACACCCCGTAAAGGGTATAATAAAGAGAGTTATTTCAAACTTGAAGTGACAATCAAAACGGAATTTATTTAAAAGATTTAGAGTCGCCACTTGGGAGATTTATGGTGTCCCAAGTCACTGGTTTAGAATCCCGAATCGAGGAAAAGAATGACTCTGTTTAACAGTCGGCAAACCAGAAATCCGAGTAAGGAATTCTGTTAACCCGGGAGAAGGTGTTAGGCATTCCCGGGTTTCGTGGTTCTAGCACAGTCGCTCAACTGTCATATCTGGTTTAAATTATCTGATTTTAAACAATTATGAACTTATGTGCAAATTTTAACTTTTTAACCGCTTTTATTTATATTTTTAAGATAATTGCAACGTCGTTAAAACACGTCTCGAATCACGTCACATAAATGCACCCGTGATCTTCGACATATTTTAACTTCATTGGGATTTGGATTTGGGTCACATAAATGTGCACCCGAGTTTAGAAAAGTAGATTATTCAATAATGCACCTAAAAGCAACTACGCATTGTTAGCTTTGCGAGGGCCATGGATATTCGCTAAATGGCATGCTTCGAATTCTAAGGATAAACAAAATTAATAGCTAACTAAAGGAATTTAAAACAAACCCTAAAATAGTAAAATAATGAACGCAAAGAAATGGAAACACATTCAAAAAACTTCTACGCCACACCATCGTGACTAACCTTCTTCCTATTTAAAATATCTTCAAGGCTAAAGTTAATATAAGCATTTGCATCAATATAAGCACAAATAAGAATTAATTTTCCACTAATGGAACAATACTGATATGCAGCAAATCTAAAAGCACCTAAAAGCAACTACGCGTTGTTAGCTTTGCGAGGGCCATGGATATTCGCTAAATGGCACGCCTCGAATTCTAAGAATAAATAAAATTAATACCTAACTAAAGGAATTTAAAACGAACCCTAAAATAGTAAAATAATGAACGCAAAGAAATGGAAACACATTCAAAAAACTTCTACGCCACACCATCGTGACTAACCTTCTTCCTATTTAAAATATCTTCAAGGCTAAAGTTAATATAAGCATTTGCATCAATATAAGCACAAATAAGAATTAATTTTCCACTAATGGAACAATACTGATATGCAGCAAATCAAATAAAGCAATTTAAATTGAAAACAAAAGTTTGTTCTTAAGATACCACAAGCAGGCAAGGATCCACACAAATCATGCATTCAACCATAATAGAATAGAAATATAAACTAAAACTGAGAGAGGAGAAGAACCGACCTCTGTATTTCAGAAACTCGACTTCATTACATGACCGGAAACAAAACCTCAATCAGAAATCGACAACAACTTCGAACGGAAAACAACCCTGAACTTGAACCTCTTGAGAGCAAATAACACTTGAATCCGAAGAGCTTAGGATCGGAAAACTCCAGTCGAAAACAAGACCTCGAACCACAAAGCCAACGAACGGAACCTCGACACCTCCGACGTGTGACTGTGTGTGTGTATGGTCGTTTTGAAAAATGCAGGAAGGTGGTCATCGATATAGCTAGTGTTGGTTGTTACTGGGTTGCTTCTGGTTCGAAGAAGAGAGGAGAGGTCGCTTGAAGAAGACGATGCGAGGGTAGGGGTAAGATGAAGAAGACGATGTCGCGTGGAGGTGGGGTGCGTTCTACACTGTTGTGGCTGGGTGGAGGAGAGGGAGGCAGCGGCAGTGGGCTATTAGGGTTCAACTAGGGTTTTGTATGGTTATCTCTCTTGAAGAAGAAGATGTGTTGTATCTATCTCTATATTATGTCCGTCCATCCTCTATTGCGGCTCCCATTTTGTATGTATTATATAGTATAGGTTTTAGGTGTTAGGTCTAGGGTTGGGTATTGAGTTGGGTCGGGTCGGGTCGGGTCGGGTCGACCCGGTTTGGGTTGGGTAAGGAGATGGGCTAGTTTAAATGAGGAAGATGTATTAAAATATTTGGGCTCACTCATTACATGGGTCAATCTTGAATTTAAGACCAAGCTTTTCTAATTTCCTTTTCTTTTTTATTATTTTTTTCTTTCTTTAATTACTTAAAAATCCAAATTAAACTCCTAAATTTATTCAAATTATAAAATTAAACTAATTATCTAACTATAATATTTATATAAAAATTAATTGATACTAAATTTAAAGAAAAAACTTAATAATCCAAAATTAAAAGCTAAGAATGTAAAAATGAGCCATTTTTATAATTTTCATTTTTAATAAAGCAACTAACTAATTACTTAATCCTAAAATGTGAACAAAAAATTATAAATGCAATGCAAGGTATTTTTGGTATTTTCTTGATTTTTAATGGAAATTAAATATGCACAAAAATGCAAATAATTAATAAAATTCTACAAAAAATCCTATAAAATTGCAAAAATTTGGAAAAATTATTTTCTGATATTTTATGGGAGTAATTCATGTAGGGCAAAAATCACGTGCTCACAGCTGCCCCTCTTTGCTTGGAAACACGAATGGTTTTCGTGCAAAGACAAAGTGAGCGGATACGAGTGATTTTTGCCCGTTTGAATACTCTGTGGGAAGCATTTTTGAAAGGTTTGACCGCACCCTACTTCCGAGGTTGCCTACATATCCTTGGCTATAAAGGAATCAGGTCAGTGTAGTTCAGAAGTGAGCGAGATGATGGAGTACGCTGAGGTGGAGAGCCGGTCGAGGTGCCGTTCCGTCGAGGTTCTGGTCTGTGGTCCTGCTATTATATCAAAAATCAAAACATTAAAAAAAACTAACTAAACCTATCAACTACAAGTTACAAGATTCCTATCTATAAGTCTTCTGAACCTTGATCTTGAGTCTTGAATGGTTATTCATGCAGACTTTGGATCTGAACCTTGATGCTTTCTAGTTGCAGGTGCTAATTAATTCTTCCTCAGCTTTTCGGACCAAACCCGGACACCACACCATGCTTGTGACTCCAATCATGTCTTAAGCAATTCACATCTTTCTCTACTGCTGCATTTGGATTCACTTTTTCCTTCTTTTGTTTCTCCTCTTCTTTTGTTATTTTGGATTGTGACTAACTTCCATTGATCATCTCGGACTGTTGACTCACATTCTTTCTGTAAGCCTCTTTTGTTACTGACTTAAATTGTGATCTGAGATGTTTTGCCCTTTCTCCAGATGATGCTTGATTGTTGCACCTGAAATGTAGTCCTCTGTTCTCCAGGCGGGCTCCTGACTACTGAAACTTGAAATAAATGCCTCTGTTCTCCAGGCGGGCTCCTGATGGCTAAAACTTGAAATAAATGCCTCTATTCTCCATGCAGGCTCCTGATTGATAAAAATTGAAATAAATGCCTCTGTTCTCTAGGCGGGCTCCTGATTGCTAACTCTAATGTATTCCGTTGTTCTCCAGGTGAGCGCCTGATTTCAACAAAATAGGCAAACAAAGAAAATTTTCTGCCCCAATTTAGTGGCTGGGTGCATCATGTTACCAAATATTAAAAATTTGAAAGCTAAAATTTGAATTGTACTTCCCTTGTTCTCCAGGTGGGTGCCTAATTGCTGAACTTGAAATGTATTCCCCTGTTCTCCAGGTGGGCGCCTGACTGCTGAACTTGAAATGTATTCCCTTGTTCTCCAGGTGGGCGCCTGATTGCTGAACTTGAAATGTATTCCCTTGTTCTCCAAATGGGCACCTGATTGCAACAAAAATAGACACAACAAAGAAAAATTTCTACCCCAGTTTGGTAGTTGGGCACATCATGTTACCAAATATTAATAAAAATTTGAAAGCTAGAACTTGAATTGTACTTCCCTTGTTTTCCAGGTGGGCGCCTGATTGCTGAAACTTGAAATGTATTTCCTTGTTCTCCAGGTGGGCGCCTGATTGCTAAACTTGAAATTTATTCCCTTGTTCTCCAGGTGGGCTCCTAATTGCTAAAACTTGAAATGTACTCCCTTGTTCTCCAGGTGGGCGCCTAATTTCAACAAAATAGCAGAAAAAGAAAATTTCTTGCCCCAGTTTGGTGGCTGGGCGTGTCATATTACCAAATACTAAAATTTTAAAGCTAAAATTTGAATTGTACTTCCCTTGTTCTCTAGGTGGGCGCCTGATTGCTGAACTTGAAATGTATTCCCTAGTTATCCAGGTGGGCGCCTGATAGCTGACTTGAAATGTATTCCCTTGTTCTCCAGGTGGGCGCCTGATTGATGAACTTGAAATGTATTCCCTTGTTCTCCAGGTGGGTGCCTGATTACAACAAAAATAGATACAACAAAGAAAAATTTCTACCCTAGTTTGGTGGTTGGGCACATCATGTTACCAAATATTACTAAAAATTTGAAAGGTAAAACTTGAATTGTACTTCCCTTATTTTCCAGGTGGGCACCTGATTGCTGAAACTTGAAATGTATTCCCTTTTTCTCTAGGTGGGCGCCTGATTGCTGAACTTGAAATGTATTCCCTTATTCTCCAGGTGGGCGCGTGATTGCTGAAACTTGAAATGTACTCCCTCGTTCTCCAGGTAGGCACCTGACTTCAAAAAAATAACAAACAAAGAAAATTTCTTGCCCCAGTTTGGTGACTGGGCGCATCATATTACCAAATACTAAAATTTGAAAGCTAAAATTTGAATTGTACTTCCCTTGTTCTTCAGGTGGGCGCCTGATTGCTGCACTTGAAATGTATTCCCTTGTTCTCCAGGTGGGCGCCTGATTACTGAACTTGAAATGTATTCCCTTGTTCTCCAGGTGGGTGCCTGATTACCAAAACTTGAAATGTATTCCTTTATTATCCAGGTGGGCGCATGATTGCCAAAAACTGGAAATGTACTCCCTTGTTATCTAGGTGGGTGCCTGATTGCCAAAACTTGAAGTGTATTCCCTTGTTCTCTTGGTGGGCGCCTGATTGCCAAAAACTTGAATTGTATTCCCTTGTTATCCAGGTGGGCGCCTGATTACCAAAACTTTAATTGTATTCCCTTATTATCCAGGTGGGCGCCTGATTACCAAAATTTGAAATGTATTCCCTTGTTCTTCAGGTGGGCGCCTTATTGCCAAAAGTTGAATGTATTTCCTTGTTGTCCAGGTGGGCGCCTGATTGCCAAAAACTTGAATTGTATTCCCTTGTTATCCAGGTGGGCGCCTGATTACCAAAACTTTAATTGTATTCCCTTATTATCCAGGTGGGCGCCTGATTACCAAAATTTGAAATGTATTCCCTTGTTCTTCAGGTGGGCGCCTGATTGCCAAAAGTTGAATGTATTGCCTTGTTGTCCAGGTGGGCGCCTGATTGCCAAAAACTTGAATTGTATTCCCTTGTTATCCAGGTGGGTGTCTGATTGCCAAAAACTTGAAATGTATTCCCTTATTCTGCAGGTGGGTGCCTGATTACAAAAACGTTAAATATATGCCTCTGAAACTGCTGCCTTTGAACCTTATTACACCAAAACAAATAAAACAAAAGAAATTTCCCTGCCCCAGTTTGGTGCTGGGCGCATCTGTTAGTGTTAATTGAATCGTTTACCAGATATCACAAAGAATTTGAAAGCTAAATCCCATTATCCAGGAGGGTCCTGATAACTCCTATAAATTACGAACCTAAGTTATATCTTCTAAAGGTATTAATCCCACTACATTTGTTATCTAAGAGGTCTTAACTACTCCCCATTATCCAGGAGGGTCCTGACAACTTTTAATTAAAAACAGTTTTAACCTAAGGTATATCTACTGAAGGTACGACTTCCACTATATCTTGTTATCTAAGCAGGCCTTGAAACTACGTCTCATTATCCAGGAGGGTCCTGAAAACTCCTAAGCGAATCCTATCTTAAACATGCAAACTTTGAAACCAACTTATATTCCTTTTGGGGTACATTTATGCCAAATTATGCTACTCATGATTGTTTTGAAATTTAAACTAAGTCCCATTTTCCAGGAGGGTCCTGAGAGTTTCCAGTCATACCTGTTTGGGTGCTGCCTTTCCTTGCGGAGGGTTTCTCCGAAATAAACGAAATTTCTTCCCCTATTTCAATCAAAGAAAAATCTTGTCAGTTTAAAATTTGGTGGTTGGTTTGTAGCCCTGAATCTTGAGGGCGATTGCTCCTTCATTTCCCACGATAACTGATTTCCACTTGAAGACCTTGCATGTTTATTGACTACCCACTTTCTTTGTCATTCGTATCACTTAAAATACCTTTTCTCCGTTCGGACCTAATATCCTATATTTGTTGCATTGCTCATGAACTGACATCTACCCAACCTTTGTGTCTCGCATGAATCCCAAAGCACGTCCATTGCCCCCACTCTGTGTGTATGTTGCTCTTTTTTACTTAAACCACTGGCCTTGACCTTGAGGTCTATTTCTCCTTCGCTTGTCATGATAACTGATTTCCATTCGAAGACCTTGCTTATTCCAAGACTAACCATTTTCCAGAAAATACTTCTTCTTGTTCAGACCCAATACCCTCTATCTGTTGCACCGCTCATACCGACATTTACCAAACCTTTGTGTTTCACATGGACCCCCAAGCATATTGATTGTTACCAACTTAGCGCAAATATTGTTCTTTCCTGATTTAAATCACTGGCCTTGGCCTCGAGATCTATTGTTCCTTCACTTGCCATGATAAATGATTCCTACTCGAAGGCCTTGCTTGTTTATTGACTATCCACTTTCTTTGTTACCATTGACACAAAGAATATCTCTGATCCGTTCACCAAACACTCTCCATCTTGTTTCATTGTTCGTGAATTGATATGTACCAAACCTTTCGTGTTTTCACCGAAAATACCTTTGATCCGTTCACCTAACACCCTCCATCTGTTGCATTGTTCCTGAATTGATACGTACCAAACCCTTGTATTTCACACGAATCCCAAAGCACATCAATTGTCACCCACTCAAGATGTATGTTGTTCTTTCTTGACTTAAACCCCTGGTCCGGTCCTTGAGGTCTACAGCTTCCCCATTTTCCATGGTAACTTTGATTTCTGCTTGGAAGGTCTTGCTCGTCACTGGTTTAACACCCTTTTATCAGTCTTATCATAGGAAATACCTTTGATCTGTTCGCCCTAACCCTTCGTTTGTTGCATCATTCATGAATTGACATATCCCGAGCCTTTGTATTTCACAAGGATCCCAAAACATGTTGATTGTTGCCAACTCTATGTGCCTGCTGTTATTTCCTGACTTGACGCTTTGATGTGTTCACCACATCCCGTTTTGTTTAATTGGAAAGCTTGGTGGTAGATTTTGAAGTCATTTCTCACTTGTTATGACCAAACAGACTCAGGATGAGGAAGTAAACAAGACAAAAGGAACATAGTAGAAGGGCAATGAAAGAGACGATTCCTAACAAGAAAACTACAAAGTAGAAACCTATCGGATGTGGATACCGACTCTAACGACCTTCACATGCACATGTAGCCTATTCTGTTTAGCAAATCTGATGTTCAGCTCTTGTTGTATCTTTTTGCCGTGAAACTGGGCTTCAATGCTCCGCTTACCCGCTTTGATTCACAATCCTTATTCGACTTGTAGTGCCTGAAGGATTTTCACCATCAAGACTCTATCATTTTAGTCTTTCTCTCATCTCACCGTCGCCTTATGGTGCCCATGAAGGTTTTCACCAATAAGACTCTCTCATATTTTATTTCTCTCAGCTTTCATCGCATTGTGGTACCCGTGAGAGTTTTCATTAACAAGACTCTCTCATTCTTCATTTCCCTTGTTTTGACCGGAGTATTACCCCTGGCATGAATCACCTCTACTTGCTAGACTTGGCATTTCTTGAAGACTGATCGGAAGGTCTTTATTTGGACCGTAATGTGGGCTTTTGGATAGGGTTAGAAATAAAAGGTATCAAAGGCTCAAAATAATTCATCATAGGTTCAAAATTACAACTTTCGGAATCAGATTTCTCACAATATCCACAACTTCTGCCCCAGTTTCTTTCTTGGGGACTTCTGGATTTTTATTTTGGTGTGACTGAACCTCAGAGAGAGGCTACCTACGTATCCTTTCGGAATCAAGTCAAACGTGGTTCAGGCCACAGAGATTACTTTGTTGTTGTGACTTTTCTTTCCTTTTCTTCCTCTTTCTCTTCTTTTCTCTTCTTTCTTTCTTTTCTCCTTTTGTTGTTTTGGTTTTTTTTTCTTTTCTTTTTTTTTCTTCTTTTCTTTTTCCCTATTTTTTTTCTTCTTCCTTCACTTACTTTCCATGCTTGTATTTACAAATTCTATCATTGATTCCAAAAGAGGGGTATGAAAGAAAATAAATGAGGCTCAAAGGGGTAACAAAGGATAAAGTATTTAGATAATAGAACAAAATGTTTTCGTCATTCCAATCTTCAAAATATGCCAAGTACAAGCAACATAATTAAACAAACCAAGGAAAACATTTGCAACATTTTGAGTGCACTAGACTTGATAACCATATCCGCACATTTGCCTTCTACATCTATTGAATTCAAGGTACCATGGAACAACACTCTCACTTTCCTTACCACGAAAGGCCCCGGACAATTTGGCAAACTTGCCTTTAGGGTCAACCCCGATGCAGCACGATGCATTTCAACAGTATTTCTTTATGTTCTATCTGCCCCTGTTTCACACAATTTGGGCTCGAAGTGATCTCAAAATTCCTTTACTTATTTCCCTCAAATATGCCTATCATCTTTATCATTGTTTCATTGCTTCATTACTAAACTGAATTTTTTAAAAATCAGGCTGAGAATTATACGTGCATTCCATGTCACTAGAACCGGCATGAAAAGAAATGTAAAAGGAGAAGATAACTAAACAAAAGAAAATGGCTAAAAATAACAGAAAACAGGAAATTGCACCAGACATGCGATGGAACGCTTCGAACAACAAGACAAGCAAACTAGACTAGGGTTAAAACCCTGGAACAAACCTAGACAGCACTAAACGAGTTACTACGACTAAACAAAACAGGCAAAATGAAAGGATAGAAGGGTTTGAGTCACAAGGCAATATCCGGATTACAACCCTGAAATAACCCGGACAGCAGAAACAACAACAAAATAAACCACCAAAACTCCAATCCGGCTGACCAAGAAATTGAGCGCCTTCCCAATTACCACGCATGGCATTTTAGCCACTAAGTTTCGCATCAATATTGCCTAGACCATTATCAAATTTAATCAACAAGTTCCCAAGAGGATTCGCATGCTTCCTGCCACTGTCATTGACCACAATTACCCCTTCTTGAATCATTCTCTCTATTTCCCTTTTCAAAGAGCGACAATCTTCAATACTATCCCCCTGGACATTAGAGATGTACATGCATCGCACAGCAGGATCAAAGACTTTTGCATATGAGTCTAGAGTATATCCGAGGAGCGGCTCAACCAGGCCAGAATGCTTTAACTTTTCAAACAAACTTGTGTAGGATTCTCCGATGGGCGTGAAATCACCTTTCTGCTTTTATTCCCCCCCCCCCATCTGAGCCCAAACTCCCTAAAGCTTTCTTCCGGCTTTTTTTCCATTTTAGATAAGGAGGAGCGGTCTAGGGTAACGCCTGATTTGTATTGAAAGTGCCGCACAAAATCTTGGGCCAGGTCGCCCAATGTATGCCACTGACCAACATCTTGATGAGTATGCCAGTCCAAAGCTACCCCAGTCAGGTTCTCACTGAAATATGTCATCATCAAGTTATCTTTCTCTCCAACAATTCTCATTTTACTGCAATAGACCCTCAGGCGGGCTATCGGATCTCCACACACATCATACAAGTTAAATTTTGGCATTTTGAACCCCGTGGGCAAGTGGTGCTTTCGGGCCCCGGTATCAACCAACCCAATTTTATTGTTGTCTGCCATTACCTTTTGACTTTGTTTTGTAGAAAGAAATTACCACGTTAAAGCCACAAACCAACCACCTTTCTGCTTAAATATAACAAAATGAAGCCATCACGTTAGTATTAGGGCATTTAACAGCAAAAATCTCACATTATGTGCAATGCACCTAGTCACAGTTATCGATTCTAACATGACTTCGAGGGTACTAAGGTCATATGACATCATCCCAATTTGTTCATTTCAATCCTCTCCTTCCTTTGCTTTTTCTAGCACTTCTTGGCTCGCTCATTTTCCTTCCTTTTTCTTTCTTTCTGATTATCACTCTTTTCTTCCCTCTCATTTCGCACAACCCATAATTTCACCACCCCTTTCTTCTTTTCTTTTCTTTTTCTTTTTTTTTCTCTTTTTTTTTGTTTTATTTCTTTTTTTTCCTTTTAATAATAAAAAATTGATTCGATCGAACCCTATGTAGGTTACCTACGTATCATGACCCCGCATGAATCAGATCTTTACATAGTTCTGGACGATTAAGAATAGAGTAGACAAACTGACATTTTTTCTTTTTCTTTTCTGACTACTCTGATGAGAAAAGAGAAATAAAAGAAGCAAATCCTTTTTTTTCTAGACTTAATGTTCTATGACTTATTCTAAACTCAAGCTTAACGGGCATTTTTTTTTAAACAAATACTCTAGTAAGGAAAAATCCTAGAAAAAAAAAATATTCTTTTGACTCTTTTGTTTTGTTTTGTTTTTTTTTTTTAAAGGAAGGAAATATAATAATAAACCAAAAAAATCTATTTTGGATTTTCGTTTCATATCCTGAGGAAACATTTCGAAACAAGAAATGAAGAAGATAAAAAAATATTTTTGAATTTTAAATTCTTTAATTAACTAAGGGAGAAACTTTGAAAATAAACCAAAGAAAAAGTAAATTTTTTTTTCTATTATGTTCAATGTCCTAAAGTTCTAGTAAAAATAAAAGAATTTTTTCTTATTTTTTTTCATTAATTTCCAAAGAGGAACCTCAAACGAAAATCTTTTTGGATTTTGGAATTAATATATTAAAGAAAACTCGTAAAGAGATACCAAAAGAGAAAAATCATATTTTTTGAATTTTTAGTTCTAGTATCCTAAAGGAAATATAAGAGGAATTTTTTTTTTTTTTGAGTTATAGATATTAATTTCCTAAGAAAACCACCTCAAAGGAATTTTTTTTTCATTTCTAAAGGAAACTTCTAACGGAAATGTAAAACGCAAAATCTCTTCTTTTTTTTTTTGGATTTTGAGATTAATACCTTAAAGAAAAATTTTAAAAAGGTACTAAAGGAAAATTCTCTTCTTCTTTTTTGAATTTTTTTTCCTAATATGGTAAAGAAATTATAAAAATAATTTTTATTTTAAGTCCTAGATATTAATTGCCTAAAGGAAGAACCACCTAAAAATATTTTTCTTCATTTCTACAACTAGTATTCTAAAGAAAATTTATACCGAAAATATAAAATGCAACATCTCACTTTTTTTTTTAAATTACACCACACCTTGTCAAATATAAAATAAAAAATACAATAACAAAAACTTGACATCAATGTACAAATTTTAGAAAGTAAAAGATGACATAGAAACACATACTAAAAATAAAAATAAAAGTAAATCTCCTTAAGCGACTCCTGAATGCAGCGGTCCTGGGGTATCTGTCATGCTCAAGCTCTGGTAAGTAAATCCACACATGTATGAGAAAACTTAACCAACATTATGTGAGACAATAACATTCCCTCCTAGACACATGCAAAACATGGTAGCCATTATTTTTTCAACATTAACCTATGTGGCTAAAATTGCAAAATTTGACTAAGACCCCGCAAAGCCAAGAACCTAAGATTTACTAGGAAGACCGGACCCTATGTGGTTTGCCTACGTATCACGCCCGAAAGACGAAAATCAGGTATGCGTAGTTCGGGCAGATTGAATACGTGCGAGAACTTAAAAACAACTAATTTAGAGAGAACATATTTTTTTGCTTTTCCTTGAAAAATGATGAAATATGCAAAATCTTTTTGGATTTTCTTTTCTCTTTTTTTTTTTGATTTTTGCTTTTCGGAAAGTGAAAAAGTGCATTTTTGAGCTCTCTCTTTTTCTTAACACAATGTGGCCAAAGACATAATTGGATCTACTTGCTCTATTTTTACACTTCACCTTCTCTTTTTCTTTTCTTTTCTTTTTCTTTTCATTGTTTTTTTCTTCTTTTTTTCATTTGCCCTCAGCTATCATTGGTCCGCCAAATGACCCTTTTACCCTTGAATAAATGCAACATGTAGCACATAGGATGCATCAAGATGGTCTGTTATTTTGGGTACACCTGTCCTAGACGGAACCAACCCCTGTGTTGAGTCCCCTAAGTCAAATGCACATGATGCAAACAAGCGTTCCTACTAGGGATCCGACATGAGGTTTTGTTCTTCTAGGTTTAAACCCTAGGTTTATTGGTCTAGACCTGGCTTACCCGAGCGGACAAGTCGGACCGAGGTGGAGGCAGCGTGCCGGGGATACAGAAGCTCCGCCGGATTAGCAACTTATCCAAACCTCGTTCTAAATGGGAAAAGACTCTAAACAGAAGAGAAGCTACACGAAGTGCACCCTTCTCCATGATTTAGAAGACTCAGAGATAGGAAGGGATTGGTAACAGTTTATATACAATTCAACAAATATCAAAGCGGTAAAACATTTAGCACGTATAGCATGGAACATGTAGGAAAATCAGATAAAGTCAAATATAACAATTGTACTAAGCTCGAATTCTGAATCCTGAAAAAAACGTTCTGGGTCCTTGTCCTCAGTAGAGTCGCCAGAGCTGTCACACCTCCTTTTTATTACACCCCGTAAAGGGTATAATAAAGAGAGTTATTTCCAACTTTAAGTGACAATCGAAATGGAATTTATTTAAAAGATTCAGAGTCGCCACTTGGGAGATTTATGGTGTCCCAAGTCACCGGTTTAGAATTCCGAATCGAGGAAAAGAATGACTCTTATTAATAGTCGGCGAACCAGAAATCCGAGTAAGGAATTCTGTTAACCGGGGAGAAGGTGTTAGGCATTCCCGGGTTCCGTGGTTCTAGCATGGTCGTTCAACTGTCATATCTGGCTTAAATTATCTGATTTTAAATAATTATGAACCTATGTGCAAATTTTAACTTTTTAACCGACTTTTATTCATATTTTTAAGAGAATTGCAACGTCGTTAAAACACGTCTCGAATCACGTCACATAAATGCACCTGTGATCTTCGACATATTTTAACTTCGTTGGAATTTGGATTTGGGTCACATAAATGTGCACCCGAGTTTAGGAAAGTAGATTATTCAATAACGCACCTAAAAGCAACTACGCATTGTTAGATTTGCGAGGGACATAGATATTCGCTAAATAGCACGCCTCGAATTCTAAGGATAATCAAAATTAATAGCTAACTAAAGGAATTTAAAACAAACCCTAAAATAGTAAAATAATGAACGCAAAGAAATGGAAACACATTCAAAAAACTTCTACGCCACACCATCGTGACTAACCTTCTTCCTATTTTAAATATCTTCAAGGCTAAAGTTAGTATAAGAATTTGCATCAATATAAGCACAAATAAGAATTAATTTTCCACTAATGGAACAATACTGATATGCAGCAGATCAAATAAAGCAATTTAAATTGAAAACAAAAGTTTGTTCTTAGATACCACAAGCAGGCAAGGATCCACACAAATCATTCATTCAACCATAATAGAATAGCAATATAAATTAAATTTGAGAGAGGAGAAGAACCGACCTCTGTATTTTAGAAACTCGACTTCATTACATGACCGAAAACAAAACCTCAATCGGAAATTGACAACAACTTCGAACAGAAAACAACCCTAAACTTGAACCTCTTGAGAGCAAATAACACTTGAATCCGAAGAGCTTAGCACTGGAAAACTTCAGTCGAAAACAAGACCTCGAACCACAAAGCCAACGAACGGAACCTCGATACCTCCGGCGTGTGACTCTGTGTGTGTATGGTTATTTGGAGAAATGCAGGAGGGTGGTCGTCGATATAGCTAGTGTTGGTTGTTACTGGGTTGCTGCTGGTTCGAAGAAGAGAGGAGAGGTCTCTTGAAGAAGACGACCCGAGGGTAGGGGTAAGATGAAGAAGACGATGTCGCGTGGAGGTGGGGTGCATTCTGCACTGTTGCGGCGGCTGCTGGGTGGAGGAGACGGCGGCAGTGGCAGTGGGCTGTTAGGTTCAACTAGGGTTTTGTATGGTTATCTCTCTCTTGAAGAAGATGTGTTGTATCTATCTCTATATTCTGTCCGCCCATCCTCTATTGCGGCTCCCATTTTGTGTGTATTATATAGTCTAGATTTTAGGTGTTAGGTCTAGGGTTGGGTATTGGGTCGGGGTTGGGTAAGGAGATGGGCTAGTTTAAATGAGGAAGATGTATTAAAATATTTGGGCTCACTCATTACATGGGTCAATCTTGAATTTAAGACCAAGCTTTTCTAATTTCCTTTTCTTTTTTGTTGTTCTTTTCTTTCTTTAATTACTTAAAAATCCAAATTAAACTCCTAAATTTATTCAAATTGTAAAATTAAACTAATTATCTAACTATAATATTTATATAAAAATTAATTGATCCTAAATTTAAAGAGAAAACTTAATAATCCAAAATTAAAAGCTAAGAATGTAAAAATGAGTCATTTTTGTAATTTTCATTTTTAATAAAGCAACTAACTAATTACTTAATCCTATAATGTGAACAAAAAATTATAAATGCAATGCATGGTATTTTTGGTATTTTTTTATTTTTAATGAAAATTAAATATGCACAAAAATACAACTAATTAATAAAATTCTACAAAAAAATCCTATAAAATTGCAAAAATTGGGAAAAATTATTTTCTGATATTTTATGGGAGTAATTCATATAGGGCAAAAATCACGTGCTCACAACAATTTCTCGACGTATCTGAAAAATCCTCATCTTATTCACCTTATTAAATCTCTCCTTAAGATCTTCCAAAAGTAAGTGAGCATTAGATTCATACTGAATTCCACTAAGTAAATCTGGTGACACTGTGTTCATGATCCACGAGAGCACAATTGCATTATATGTTTCCCAATCCTCATGCAATTCTGGCCTAAATTGATCCTTGTTACAGGTACCAGTTACGAACCCTAGCTTCTGTTTTGCTTGAAGTGTGATTCTTATCGATCTCCGCCATATCCCGTAGTTCTCAAAGCCTGTGAGCTGAACAGGAACTAACACGGAGCTTGGAGTATCTGAAGGATGCACAAACAAGGGATGAGTGTGATCAATTTTCTCCGTCGCCATTGTCGACTCGATATTCCTTTGAGACGAAGAAGATGGAGAAGAAGGAGAACATGAAGCTTCGTTCATATGAATTTGAGAAGAAAATCATATGAGCGTGATTGTCGTGTTAAGCTCTGATAACATATTAAGTTTCTGCCATGAGAGCATCTATGAGAGCTACACATGTTTGAGAAGAAACAGAGGAAAAAGGAGAAGAAATGAATTCAGTATTGTATTGAAAAATAATGCATTGTACATGTATTTATACACTGTATAACCGACCTAACTACTCCTAATTAGTTAATTAGCAACAACTCCTAACCAATCCTATAACAGCAAGGATCCAGTTGTCACTCCACTCACGTGACACCTTCAACATTTTCGGTTCAAAAAAAGTTCAGATATGTCCTTGAACTATTAAAAATAAAGAGATTATGCTCTCCGTTTGTATTTGGGTATAAAATTGGCCTTGCCGTTAATAAAGTGGTTTACTTTTTCACCTCCCCACTAATAGACTCCACATAAAGAATAATTTTGTACCCAAACACAAACGGAGGGCATAATTGTTCTATTTTCTATAGTTCTGGAACATATTTGACCATTTTCCGTATAAAATAATATTTTTTGCTGAGTTAAAAATCCACGTTTGAGAAAAAGTCTTCTCTGTAAAAAAAAAAAAAAAAAAAAAAGGGAAAGGAATGTCGTGCCATATCTTTTATGTAGTAATTACTACGATGACGAGAGATCTCACCGGAAAATCCCTCCGGCCAGCTGATCACAACCTCCTGCTTCACATTTTTTACTTATTATTTTCTTACTAGATCAAATTCGTGTGATTTGATTTTTATATTATTTAAACTCCGAAGTCTTAGCATGTAAGATAACCAAACAATAGTCTATTAGAGGGACTCGAATCCGGATCTACTTAAAGGATACAATGCCCTTGTTCATCATTGATGTATCCGTAATAAAATGACCTTTTACATTGTAATATCAATTCTTAATGCAAAATCTTATTATTAGAGTACCAAGTTATTACTAGTGAAAATTTTTCGTTTCGTCTTCCTACTTTTAATTTGCAACCGCATATCGATACATCCATAAGTTACTATCACAAATTTCACTATTACATTTCTCTGATGTGGGTATATGGGTACAAAAAGGAGTGCCCTCCTTTTGTACCCCAATGCAGATGAAGGACATAATTGCTATAATTTTAATAGTGTAGGGCATATTTTGACCTTTTCAACTTAGCAAAAAAGTATTATTTTATACGAAAAAAGGTCAAATATAAATCTAAACTACTCCCTCCATTTTAATTTATGTGAACCTATTTCATTTTTAATCCGTGTCAAAAAGAATAATCGTTTTCCCTATTTGGAAATAATTTACCTTTATGCAATGATTTATAGTGTGCTTCATTTTACACCACAAGTTTAAAAATCTTCTCTCTTTTCTTAAACTTCGTGCCCAATCAAATGGGTTCACATAAATTGAAACGGAGAGAGTATTAAAAATAAAGAATTGTGTCCTCCACTTGTATCTAGGTATAAAATTGTCCTTGATGTGGAGTCTGTTAATGTGACGACCCGGCCAGTCGTCTGACTAGTGGTGATTTTACCACTCAATCTAGCATCTTTTCCTTCGCTTTTATGTCCTTTAACTATAATATGAGATCGTTTATGGTGTGTATTGTTAGATTTTCAGGTAAATGATGCTACGAAGTAATTTGACTTGAATTGGAGTGGAATTGAGCAAAAGAGGGTGAAAACCATGCAAAAGTCTCCAGTGAATTCCGCATTTTCGAAAGACTGGACGTAGAAGCGACATCGCTTCTGCGGAAGGAAGCATGCATCTGCGGAAGTGGAAAATTTCTCAGGGACCGCATCTGCAGTTGGATTTTCGCTTCTGCGATGGTGCATCTGCGCCTGGTGAATTGCATCTGCGGTGGAAGCCCTACCACTCAATCTAGCATCTTTCCCTTCGCTTTTATGTCCTTTAACTATAATATGAGATCGTTTATGGTGTGTATTGTTAGATTTTCAGGTAAATGATGCTACGAAGTAATTTGACTTGAATTGGAGTGGAATTGAGCAAAAGAGGGTGAAAACCATGCAAAAGCTCCAGTGAATTCCGCATTTTCGAAAGACTGGACGTGGAAGCGACATCGCTTCTGCGGAAGGAAGCATGCATCTGCGGAAGTGGATAATTTCTCAGGGACCGCATCTGCAGTTGGATTTTCGCTTCTGCGATGGTGCATCTGCGCCTGGTGAATCGCATATGCGGTGGAAGCGCTCATTTGGATTTTTGCTTCTGCTGTTGGAAGTCTGCATCTGCGCTGGTGCACCTGCGATGATTTTTCCGCAAGTGCGAAAGTCGGGCATCAGATCTGGGCAAATTAGTCATTTCATATTTTCTCACCCCAAACCATTTTCATACTCGTCCAAGCAGATCTTTGGCATATCTTTTGGCTTATTTTTTAGTTCCTAGAACTAGAGAGAACAAATATTGAAGCTAGGGTTTTGCATACACACTTTGGTATTGAAGATTTCAAGCTTGTGGTTAAGATTTTATTACCCATTTATGTTTATTTCTTCATTTCCTTGTTTTGTATTGTATATCTAAGTGTGTAGTATTTTATTCAACACTTGAATCTTAGTTATGGAAATATTCATGTTTAAAGTGTGGGTTAAATGCCTTGTTGTGCTTATGTATTGAATGATTTTTATATATTTATGAAGTGAGTTATTGTTACTTTAATTATTCTTGTTCTTTAATGTTTCCAAAGGGATTAGCTAACCCTAGGAATCGCTCATTAACTCCGAATTAATTTTAAAAAAGATAATTTGGGGTTGGAAAAGATTAATTAACAAGAACTTGAGGCTTTAACCCTCATTTTATAGATTTTAGCTAGGGATAGGATTGAACTACTTGTAGCCATTCTGAGTGTGCTTAATATCCTAATTGTTTTAGGGATAATTCAATTAGGAAGTCTTGTTAGTCTTCGGAAGAAGCTAATTAAGTATTATTATCCGTGGCTAATTAACATAAACTTGCTCATATTTGTAAAATCATGAAATACATTGGATCGTTACTTGAGTGTAATTCCCGATGCATTCATACTTGTAGCCATTGATCATTTTACTTGTTTTCTAGGTTAGTTTACATTTCCGCATTTAGATATAAACCTTTTAAAACCAAAATTCTTAGTGTTTGGCATTGCGCGATAAGCGATAATTTTCTTACATTCCTAATCGCCTACACATTGTCTCTGTGGGATTCGACTCCGAATCATAGTTGGGTAAATTATATTGCATGCGACCGTATCTATTTAATTTTTAGTAGTGGATTTGGACGTTATTAAAATTGGCACC
Source organism: Nicotiana glauca (assembly GCA_026770625.1). Classification (NCBI taxonomy): domain Eukaryota; kingdom Viridiplantae; phylum Streptophyta; class Magnoliopsida; order Solanales; family Solanaceae; genus Nicotiana; species Nicotiana glauca. Next base: position 23,349 of record MU759723.1, on the reverse strand, counting down.
GTTGCCGGGGAGCAATTTGGCGTAATTTAGGTTGTTTGAGAAATAAGCGAAAGTGTTTTGGTCCAAACTTGTGAATATTTGTGCAATTAATTTTCTTTCCTTGCTCTATTTTCATTGTTTGTTTCTTGTTTATTTTCTTAGTTTTGAAAAATGGAATCATATAATGAAAACTGGTCGGATGGTCGTTGTTCATACTTTGATGAACCTTTTCCTTATTGTGGAGGACCACACTCGTGGCAAAATTGTTTAAATTCTCCCGGGGGTGGATTGTACGCACAATCTCAAACTCATGAGTGGAGTATTTATGATAGATGTGATTTTCAAAATGGTCATTGGGATGATTGTGCTTATTTGTCCTTCCCTTTCCCAAGCCCCTACTATGATGATTCTACTTTTTGTGATGAGAATTATAGGGCTATGGAAGTGGAAGAAGTTGAGCATGGCCAAAGTGGAGAGTTCAAGCTTATGTTGGAGTATTTACTTGAAGAAGGAAACAAGGAGCAAAATGCATTGGAGGAGCTTTTGGAGAATAGTCTCCAAAATGACTTGGCACTTGAAAGGTTACACACACGAATGAATGAAATGAACGAAGCCTTAAGGGTTCAAAAAGCCTCGGAAGTGAATGATAGCCAAGAATCTTCCTTGGAGATTGAAGTTCAAAATATTTCCTTGGCACTTGATCAAAAACAAGAAGAACTCTCAAATGCTCACAATGAGAAAATGATGCTCATGTTGGAGACCATTCTTGAAAATGAAAAGAAGCACAACTTTGCACTCGAGGACTTGAAACAAGGCTTGAATTATAATGATGAACACATCTGCACGTTGGAGGATCAAATGCAAATATTGGTTGAGGCTCACTATGCTCACCAACTTGAGAATGTGGAAGGAAGCCAAGAAGAGTCCAATTCCTAAGAAGAAAGTGAGCTTTACTATAAGGATTCAAGAATTGAACGTCCGCTAACCGACTCCATGAGTGTTAATAATGCCGAGAAAAAAATAGAATTAGAGTCATCCTGTGTAAACGAAAAATTGGTTGAAATTGACTCTAGTTCGGGGGAAAAAGAGGATGTCAAAATCCGAGAAAAATTTCAAAGTGAAGGGTTGAAGTCACATTCCAAGCATTTTTTAACATTGAAATTGTGTGGTGATATGAAAATCGAACTACATGAGTCAATGAGGGATTGTGAGAAGGAAAGGAAACAATCATACCTTTTACAGTTTGAGGAAACAAGAAAGCAAAATGACATTCCTCACATGAAAGCCAAGAAGTGCAAAATGAAGAATTTAAGGATTGGCTTGATCATCAACTTACCAACCCCATTGCTCACGATTGCAAGCTTGATTCCCAGCTAGGTGCCCAGTTTATATCATCCAAGTGGCGAGAAAAGTGGTAATGTTGTTTTGCGTCGTGCCACGATGCTAAATGCGACGCTTGGTGGGAGGCAACCCATTGTTCATAAAATGTTTGGTCATTTTTGAAATTTTCTTTTTTAGAATAGCTTAAAATATTATTTGTAACTAATCTGCCAAGTTTTAGATTTTTTGGAGTTGATTTGAGCAGGTCAGAGTGGTCTGGAGGGCCAAAACCAGTAGTTGTAGAAACTGGGCATCAATCTTCTGGTGTAACCGCATCTGTGGATTTTTGACCGCAGATGTGGTCACGCAAAAGTGTATCTAGAAGCGCAAAAGCGGAAAGTCCCGCAGAAGTGGACAACTGGACGCATAAGCGGTGCCGCAGTTGCGGCAAAAGCACCGCAGATGCGGAAATAGAGCAGGTCATTAATTTGAAAAAATTTTAGATGCCTCATTTGCTCAGGTAACCTCTGCATACTGTTTTCCCCCAGCCCTAAATCCCCAAACTCGAAAAAAAATCTCCAAAACTTCACAAGACTGCTCATGAATTATTTCTCTCTTGCACAAGACTCAGGTAATGTCCTCCGAATCCTCATGTATTTCTCTTCTCTTTCCTTTCATTCTCTCTGCTTCTCCTTTGGAAACAACCTCACACATTTTCTTTTTTATTTTGTTTGATGTTTTTAGTTTCAATTTAATTGCTGCTAGTTTTAGGATGTGAGGGAAATTGGTTGAGAGATTTCATGTTTGTGTGTTGTTAGTATTAGAACAAAATTGTGGGAAATCTGAGTATCCAATTTGTTTGAAGAAGAGGTCTTTTTCAAGTACTTGCAAGATGTTCGATAAATTGTTTAAAAGAAAATCTCTTGCTAAACACTATAAAATTGGTCTCAATTGAATCATAATCTCATGAACTACATTAATTTAGAAGTCTTGAGTATAAATTAAGTGCCAAATTTGGGATTGAGAGTCAGAAATTGAAAAAGAATCTGGGTAGTGAAGAAATTGACGAAATCCGCAGATACAGTCACATTTGCGCAGATGCGATATCGCACCTACGATAAAATTTTGCAGATGTGATTTCTGGAAAGCTGGGCAAAACCACAGATGCGGTTGAAATTTTGCAAAAACGGAACCGCTTATGCGGTCACTATTCCACAGATGCGGAAACTGGGTAGAATTGCCAATTCCAGTAGCTTTGCAACAGTGCTTTCTCGGGCCCGTTCAACCTAATTTTTTTGGCTTAATTGTAGTGTTTTAAATTGCTTAACATGATTCTATTACCCGACTGACTGTGTTTTTATTTTATGTAGGAGCTTTGAGTTAAAATGGACCCAAACATGAGTGGACAACAACATAAAATTGAAGAAGAAGTTAAGGAACCGTATGATGAGTCATGCTTCATGTCAGCTGCATGTGAGCGTAGATATTTGGACGACCTCGTCAACATAAGGATAGTGCTTGAAAAGGGGTTTAATGAAGAAAAATTGGCCGAGAAGCTCCCCAATTTCTATGCTCGTCTCCATACAACCAGATGGTCATGCTTCATTCCCACTCCATGCAAAGTTAATGAGGAGTGGGTTCATGAATTCTATGCCAACCTTAGGCGCACAGATTTTGCCGACCCACAAATCGTCATCAGAGGAAAATTGGTGAGGTTTGGGATAGAACAAATAAATGACACTCTTGGGATTTCAAACTATCCAATGGGGCCGGTGCAAGAGAAAGATCATTGTGAAAATAGGTAATGGCTTGTCTCCAAACTCTACCCTCCTAGCTCGAGAGACAAATGGGGTAACCGGAGAAAAGGTTTGAGATCAATTGACTTCACTGCTGAAGCAAAAATGTGGTTGCGCATCCTTCGCAACAGGGGTGTCTCCTTGTGGAAACGTCTCAGATGTCTCCTACACCAGGGCATCGATCATTGCATGCCTCCTGGACGACATTCCTGTGAATGTCGGGTACTATATCCTGCGGGATCTGAGGGAGTATATGCGAGACAAGGATGCAGGGATGATGTTCCCTTCACTGATCACACAGCTATGCACGAGAGCAGAGGTTGAGGTGCGTGGCATCGATCGTTGTCTACCAGCTGAAAAACCTTTTCACCCACTGAGAATGATAGGAGAGGGCAGTGCAGTCAAGAGCAAGAAGAGGAAAGTCACAACCATGGCTGCTAGTTCAAAGTCATCTTCATAAGCAGCTGCACAGGGACCATTCGAGATACTAAACTCCGAGCTTGCATCTATTCGGGAGTTAATATTACAGCTTCCGAGTGGGCCTTCATCCTCCCAGCCTGGGCCTTCATACTTCTCCAGGGACAAAATGCAGAGTTACTTGGATGCGCAGAAGAGTCAGAAAGATTCTCTTGAGAAGATGGCAGCATCAGTGACCAGACTTGAGGGAGCATACGACACTTTGGCCAAGGCGCATGTAGACCTACAGTCAGACTTCGAGAAGGAGAAGAAGAAGAACAAGAACAAGAAGAAGGGCAAATTCATGATTAAAATGTGGAGAGGCATAAAGGCCATTTTCAAATAGGGCAACCAAGGCAAGAAGATACCAGTTGCGGCCAAAGATGATAACGAGGAGTATTCCTTCATGTCAGAGACTGCTGGTGATGGTGGTGATGATGATGTTGAGGAGACTGATGATGATGAGGCCACGAGCAATGCACAACATTGATCTGTCATTCTCCCATAGTCTGCTAGCCTGATGCAGACCTCAGGGAGACCCTCAAACTATTTAAGCTTTATATTTGCTATTGTGCAGTGAGGAGACTGTATTGTTTTTAGTTGGGGGTGACTGTAGGAGTATACTTATTCATACTTTGCTATTGGTATGCCTTTGCTGGGCTTATTATTTTGTTGCTATGGATACTGTGTGCCTTTGCCAGGCGTAATATTATGCTGTTGTAGATATTGAGTGCCCTTGCCGGGCTATTTTGTACAGCAGGTGCTCTTGCCGAGTTTGGTGTGATTAGTCTATTTTTTTTATTTATAGTATGTTTTCTTTCATTATTTATTTTCTTTTAGTAGCTTGTTGTTACTAGTATTAGTAGTTTTTATTTTAGTATCCTTTTTAGTAGTTTTTTTTCTTTTATTTTTATTTTCTTAAGTACTATTTCCTTGGGTTTTCTTCATGCTACGGTTCTTTCCCAAGGAACATTTTTGAAGTGAACCAGGTGACTTTTCCCTATGATAGATGGCGTGACAACTTTCTTAAGGGAATTAGTCTTGTTTTGCTAGGATGAGACTTTTGGATTATTTGGTACTAATAAAATTTGTCTCTTGTATGTAAAATGTGAATCAAGAATACCCCTCTGAATTTTGGTTTTGAACTAAAACAAGTAAGTTTCAGGGTGAGGAATAATTATTGTGATAAATTTTTTGCTCTTTTAGTGAATCTTTGTCCACTAGTTTGAATAATATTGCTCTAGACGATCTTATTATAAAATGATTGAGCTGTCTTGATTAATTCATGTGCCATGTGTGTTAGTGTTTGTACAAATACATCTTGTGTTGACTTCTATCATCTAGAACTTGCCCGATTGGTTTTTCATTGCTAATCATATTCTGCTTTACTGCAATACACAGAAGATGTAAAATCAACTAGGACTGATGTTCCACCATCAATCGTCAAAGATGTATCTTCCAAAGATGAAAAACTAATGGGGTCATTTTATAAATTTTAAAAATATGAGGTAAATCGGTAGAACTAAAAACTAGCAAATTCCCATTTCCAATTGAAAAAATAGTGAGAATCAGCAAATTTGAAAATAAATTTTCAAGTGAAAAAGAAAAAATTGGTAAGAATGGGATAACCAAATATTATTTTTTTTTAAAAAATTGAAAAAAAGTAAACAATTTATATGTCCAAAAAGCTAAATCCCGCTGACCCATAATCCCACAGATTCATATCTATACTTATGATTTCTATTTGGAGTCTCTTCGGATGATCAAACCCTCAATTTAGTGTTTCTAGGAGGTTTAGCGTCAACTCATTCAATGAATGTTCTTTCATTCACCACACGGATGAATCCTACTCTGTATTTTCCAGCGGACAGTCATTTGTCTAAAGAGAATAGACGTATAGCAGCTCTCTCTCATAACAGAATGAAAGCAAGCAAGAACGAAATGAGCGCTTACCCTAT
>MU759722.1:42218-54741 GCA_026770625.1 Nicotiana glauca | reverse complement strand
ATTTTAAAGAAAAATCAAAAATAGCATTTTTGTGCTTTAATTGAAAATTACCATAAAATAGATATTAATTAGTATAAACAATTTAATAAAAATAAAAAGAAAATACAAAAATACAAAAGAAAAAGAAAATACAAAAATACAAAAGAAAAAAAAAATACAAAAATACAATACAAACAAAATTTGGGCTAATACAAATAATGTCAAATTAATAGCCCAATTGGATAACACCCGCCCAGGCCCAAAGGGATTATACCCGGTCTGCCCAGTTCAATTCAAAACGACCACGTTTTGGTCGAATAGATCTGGGCCGTTGAAATGCTTTGATCTAACGGTCATGTTACACAGGCCCTTAATGAACAAAACGACGACGTATGGTAATATTAATCTGGGCCGTTCATTCATTTTGATCTAACGGACAAGGTCTCAACTTCATTTAATCGAATGACGCCGTTTCAAGTCCCAAAGGATCTCAACCGTTGATTCTTTTAATCCAACGGTCCTTGATCATCATCAGTCTTTTAATATGGCCAAAACGTTACACCCCTTTTCATTTCATTCTTCTTCTTCCCCTGATTCAAAACCCTAGCCGCCTTAGTTTCTCCCAGAGCCCCGCCGGAACCCTACCGGCGGGAGACGCCATTGACACCAACCACCACGCCCTTAACACTACCTGACCACCTCAACCTCCTCTTTACACCCCTCTAGTTCGTTTACTTCGAATAAGCCCGGATTCCGTCGAATATTCAATTTAGTGTCGCTGGAACCCTAGTTCCGGCGAACAACCCTTCTTCCAAATCAAGTCAAAATTTTACCATAGCCTCTTCCTTGTGTCCCTGGCCTTATTCTGATACTTTCAAGTCATAAAAATCATTGGAAAAGGTTCAAATTGAAAATCAAAGTCTTCGGTGACCCCAAAATTCAAGAAAGGACCATAGAAGGCCTCCTGGACGCCGGAGTTGTTCTTTAAAGAGTAAAAGAAGAAAAGAAAAAGCCAGACTGTAGAAAAATAACGGAAAAAGCTAAGTAGTTCTTTCTTTGATTTCTTTTTATTTTTCTTTGTATGCATGTGTGTTTTTTCGTCTCTGATTCTTGATATTTTTAGACTTTTTGATTGTTATTTTTTAAATTTTGTTCGTTTAAAATTGATATTGTTTTGAAACTAAAAAATAATAAATAAATAAAATCCTAATAAATGATTTTCATAGGAATTAATAGACTTTGATAACTTTTCAATATTATTTCTGTGTTGACTGTTTAAATTGATATTAATTAGGGTTTAATAGAATTAAATATTAGATTTTTTATTGGTTTTTAGAAGTTTTCGATTCTGATTATCATGAGTTCTTAAATTGATTCTGAAATTAATTAGAAATAATTTTGTTTGATATTAGTTTTGTTATTAGAATTTATTTGTTAGTTTGATTAGTCCGATTGGTTATAGCTGATTAGATTACATTCTTGTTTGATAATTCTGAAAATTAGTATTGGGGTAATTTCGTAAAACTAATCAAATCTAAAAGGGATAAAGGGGTAAAAGGCAGTAAGATCATTCGGTAAATAGAATTTAGATTCAGGGATAGTTTGGGAATACAAAATGGATTAAGTGTAATAAGCCTTAAGAAGAAGGGGTAGTATGGGCAATATAAAAGGGCAATTCAATGAAATACCAATTAGAAGTGGGGGTAGAAGGGTAAAACAATTGGAATGGAACATTTTAGATAGGGGAATAGGGGTATTTCTGCATTAATAAAGGGGTAATAATCGATTATTTTAAAAGAATAAGGATCCAATGACAATAAAAGGGAGGACTAAGGGATAATTTCTAAAATTTGAATTTCTCTCTCTTTCTACTCTATAAATAGGCCTCTTTTGGGCTCTTTTGAGGGGTTGGTTTTTTGGGCAATCTGAAATTACTTCTCAAATATCATAACATTCATCTTCTCCAATTGTGATCTACATCTCTTCCAAATACCAAAACCCTAGAAAATTACCAAAAATCATAAAAACGTCACTGTTTCATTGATTCTAAGGCAATTTCAAGTCTGCACTTCTCTTCTATTCGGTTTTGACTATCGAAGTATTGTTGAATTGGAGTTGTGTTGAATTGATTGTCAATCTTTTGTTGGATCCGTCACTCTGCTAGTTTTCTGATTGATCTTTGGTTGTTGTGGTTAAATCTGGTTGTTTGAGGTTGTTTACTGTTGTGGTTGATTTCTATTTCTGCTACTTCTATTAGAATCTCATTGATCTCCTTATATTTCCAGGTACAATTCTATTGCTCGTTGATGTAATTACAAATTGAAGAAATGAAGTGAAAAAATGTTCATTTTAAAATTTTAGTTTATTTCTCTTTTACGAGTGAAGTGGATGTATGTAAAATTTAGCTAAAATACTTGTATTCTTGTATGAATAGTCTAATTGTAATTAAATTTATATTTTCGGACTGTTACTGTTACACTTAAACTCTGATTGTGATGTATTTGTATTTCATAGGATTTAGAATTTTAGTAGTTAATAGGACTGTAGTAAAAAACGCAGGACTTATAATGTTAAAAATGATAGATAGATCTAGGATTCAGATTATGAATTTAGATTTATGCATGTCAATAGTTTTTCTGAAATGATAAGTAAATCTAAGGTGTATTTTTAGTTAAGATACATGAGTTTATAACTGTTCTACTTTAAAAATTTAATACATGAGATGTAACTGAAATTAAAAATTAGGCATGTGTTCACATTTTTATTTCAAGTTCAATTCTGCAAATTCCGTGTTGTTTTCGTTTTGATAACAAAATAAAAGAAATTTTCCAGTAACTAAATAGTTAAAATAACTTGAGTTTAAGATTGAAATTGAGTCAATTCGTGTTTCAGTAACTAAAGTAGTATATATTTTATAATTTGAGTAGTTTAGTGACTATTTGTGTAAAGTTGAATTAAGGCCCGTTTAACTAACGATTATGGATGGACAGGCCATTTCCATGTAATATAGGGCCCCAAAACTCAGGGATGACCCAGATCGTTCCCATCTTGTGTCCCGTTGGGTTTTGGCCCAGTTTATGACTGATTTGCATGATCTAAACCAGCATTTTTCTTAAAACGGTTGTATTTAAGATCCCAAGTTATATGAAGATAAAAAAAATCATATGAATTCGCAAACTCTAAGTCAAATAGTCCTTAAATAATTAACTAGGATTTTTATTATTATTTATTTTAGAGACAAAAACCAATAGAAAATATAGTATACTTTAGGATTACTCTTCAATAATAAAAATGAGACGAGCCTCGCCAAAACAAATACAATTGCGGAGCCCTCAATAATTGTTATATGAAGAATACTTAAGATCCGGATGAGCCATTTAGCGAATTTTATGGCTTTCCAAAATAATAACGCGATAGACGTTTTAGGCGCGAATGTTAATAATATTACTTTTCTTAATACGGGTGCACATTTATGTGACCCAAATCTAAATCTCAACGAAGTCGAAATGTGTTAAAAGCCGCAAGCGTACTGGTACAGCGTGGTTCGAGATACATTTTCACGGCGTTGCAATTATGGTAAAATAAATAATAAATAGAATAAAAGCGGGTGATTAATAAAGGCACGTAAAAGTAGAACATGTATTAAAATCAGATAAAATCAAATACAACAGTTGAGCAACCGTGCTAGAACCACGGAATTCGGGAGTGCCTAACACCTTCTCCCGGGTTAACAGAATTACTTATCCGGATTTTTGGTTCGCGGACTATTAACAGAGTCATATTTCCTCGGTTCGGGATTCAACCGGTGACTTGGGACACTATTAATCTCCCAAGTGGCGACTCTGAAATAAAAATAATAAATCGTATTCTGATTGTCCTTTAATTGGAAAAACTCCTTTATTATGCCCTTCACGGGGTGTATTAAAACTTTCGATTGTTAAAAAGGAGGTGTGACAACTGGAACCTCAATTTCGGGAGCCTGAACCATGAGAGCTTCAGCTTCGGGAGTTTCAGCCCTGGGAGCCTCGATTGCAGGAGAAGGGAAATCCAATGGTTGTTGAGCTTTTTCAATGGTTTCCATAACTTTGGCTAACTCAGACTCCAAGTTGAAATTCTCCTATCTAGCCTCAACTAAGGCATCACGACGAGAGTTCAAAAAAGCCCACCTTACCTCAACAGCGGTTTTGTCTTCGAGGAGCTCATAGTCTCTTTCCCATGCAGCAATTTCACTCTTAAGTTCTACATTTTCAGTCAAGGTTGAATTCTAAGACACTTGAAGAGAGGCATGGGAACTCTATAAGGCACGAATATTATCAGCGGAAGTTCTCAGATCCACTTGTGTCTGAGTCAGACTCTGCACCAAATCTCCCGCATAAACTTCTTTTTGATTCAGAAGTGCTTTTAGCTCTCTAATATCTTCGCTTGCCTTGGATAGATGCTCAGAGAAAGAGGATTCAAGACGTTCTTTTTCTTTCTCTGCCTGGTTTGAAGAAGCTTTGGCTACTGTCAACTCAGAAGTCAATGCTCGCACCTGCTGCTCCAGGTTACTCTTATTTACTTGCAAATCTTCTATAGAAATTTGTGCACTATCGAACTGCCCTTTCTAGTTAGCCGCTTCCAATTGAGACTCACGAGCCACTTTCTCGGAATCAAGAATAGCCTTTTCAGAGTCATGGGCCACCTTCTCTAATAGAGAAATTTTGCCCATTAACTCTGTACCAATAAGATTGGCCTGAAAATGATAAGAGAGGGAAATAAGAATCTTAGAAAAAGAAATTTTTGCAAAAGTAAGTAAAGAAGGGAAATACCTTCAAACTGGCGTGAACTATGTCATTCATCAAAGTCAGGCAGCTATGGCTATTCATTTTTCTTTTCTCAATTGGGCCAATCAAAGGCTCAAGCCAAACATCTGCCTGACCAGACTTCTTCAAAAGGCTATTGTTGGTAGGAACTTCGATAGTCACACTCCTCATGGAAACACTTCTGATCGTAGAACCCACTTCTGTATGATGGACAGTAGAAGGGGGAAATGCTGAAGGAAGAGCTGTAGAAGAAGTAAAAACAATAGAGGAAGGAATAGAAGCAGATGAAACAGGTAAGGGAGAAACTATAGGCAAAGGAAGAAGAGGAATTGCAGACATTGGGGTTGAAAAGGAAGAGAGGGGAATTTCATCTAAAACAGGCCCTACATTGCCACTCTCGAAACTGCTAGCAAAAAAGCTGGTTGATGGACTCACGAGTGTCATGAGGGTAACATCGTCATCAGAGATGAGATGGACAAGCACAGTAGGAGAGGTACGAGGTGAAACATCTGCTTCATCATCAGATATAATGCGTCTCCTAGCTCTTGGCCTTGTCATCAAAGATCTGCCTTCATCTTCCTCCTCGGAGTCATCATCTTCAGTGGTTTTTCTCTTCACAAAAATATCCCAAGCTCTTCCTAAAGAGATTTGAGTTCCTGAAGAGAAATGAGAAGCTGCAACTGCTTTAGTAGAAATGCCTCGAATTGCAAATCCTGACAAAAAGAGGGATGAAAGTTAAAACAATAAAAGGAAAATTTTACATACGGGAAAGACAAAAAATCTTATCATGAGTTTTCATTTTCCAGCCGTACTGATTAGAAATAGCTTTCCAAGACCTAGCCTCCATAGGCGCGATCTTCAACAGTTTATCTACCCAACCACGAAAATTGGGAACGTTATCCACAACTCCCATGGTTGCTACAAAAAAGAAGAAGAAAATAAAATTAGAGAAATTGTTAAATTTGAAGGAAAAAGGTACGAAAAGGGTAGAAGACTTACGTGCAAAGTTCCACTTCTCAGGGAAGAGAATGTTTTCCTTACCCACCAAACCAACCGTGGGGGCAGCAACAAATCGGGCGTACCAGCCACGATCCTTATCATCTTCTGGGCTCACCAAAACCCTTTTACTCCTCGCTACTAAGGTAAAAATGTCATTGCGAAAAAGCCTAGGGGAGTAGAGATGAATAAGGTGAGGGAAGGAAAAATCAACACCTGCCTTGTTGGACAAATGTCTTAAACAAGCCACAGCTCTCCAGACAAGCAGGCCAATTTGTGCTAAGCAGACTTTGAAGAAACGGCAGAAATCGAGAATCACTGGATCAATAGTTGGTTTAAAACCAAGAGTAAAAGGGTAAGTGTAAATGAAAGAAAGTCCAGTCATATAGGAAGTAATTCTCTGATTTGGATTGGGAATTACAATGGAAAAATCGCTGCTCCAATGGCAATCTTTACGGACTATGGGAGCTAAAACTTCTGTAATAAGAGTAGGATAAGCATCAACACGATCTAAGCCAGCAACTTGGCTTTCAAGCGATCATCTGTCATGGTGAAAAGATAAATCATTGGGAACTATTTCCTCTACCAAAGGCTCCTACAAAGGTTCAGAGGTCTCTTTACCCTTAGAAGAAGAACTTTGAGTACAAGAACCTCTAGTTCTGGAAGAAGGACCAGAATTAAGAGAGGGTACATAAGGTACAGAGGAACCAGAAGAACCACCACTATGGGTAGATCCTAAACTACGAAGCCTACCATCCCTTCTATGTCTAACAGGGGCATTGGAAAAGTTATCTAAAATAGGAACTTTCCTAGGGTTAGGGTTTGAAGAAGACATGATGAAGAAGATCGATGTGAAGAAGAAGTGAACAGTATTGAGAAGAATAAAGTATTCAATAAAACTTTATGTGAAAAAAGATAAGAGAGGAAGTTATATTTATATTAGAGAACAACCGTCAAAGGGAAAAATATAATAATAGAAAGCATATAATAAAGGTAACTGGAACTTCGTGAACAGTGGAGCCGTAAAAAAGCCTTGAAAAGGGCTGCAAAACTGCAGAGCCAATGAGGGAATAACACGTGCACGGAGCATTATATGGAAGAGACAATTGAAGCATCAATTTTGTCATAGCATTAATAATGATAAAAATTCCCTTTTAATGAGAATCCACTTCCCAAATATTCAACTGATGAATAAATGAAAAATGAGGGGACTATCTGTATCGGGAAAAATCGAGTTTACATATTAAAAATGACGTGTCATGACACGTAAATTAGTCAAATGGTCAAAGAATTAAAGTTAGCCAAGAGACACGAGCAACAACGGATGCGAGCAAAGGTAGCGGAAGAGGCACGGGCAATTATTCAAGTGATACGGCGCCCGTACCTATTCAAGACATTTAAAGCTCAAAGGTCAAGAAGAATCAAGGGAATGAATCTGACAGCCTATGAAAGTCCAAATGCAGTATTTAACGCGTATTAAATACTGAAAACATTAAAGAATATTTATTTAATGTAATGATTGTGTAACGTTTCATTTAATGTCATTAATTGCTCATAATAACCTTATTATGACAAAGGTAAGACACGTATCTCCAAAATTACTATAAAAAAGGAGAATATTGAACACTTGTAAGACACGAAACATTACTGGAATATACTTTGATTTACTTGCTTTCTGAATATATTACTCTAAAATCTCTTTCTTTATTCATTATACTGATTATTAGTCACCCGTATTCTTCTAAATCTTAGCTTTGACTAAAAAACTATTTTTTGGTTAAACAAACACGTTGGCTATAAATACTACACCCTTCCCTAAATTTTCCTTACGAAAATTCTGAAATACTCTCCTTCTTTCTGCATTGTTTTCCAATAACAAAAATTAAGTGTATGACTGCTGCCGCTATTTGTGTTCACTAAAATACTAGGGTTTGAAGTACTGATATACCAGAATGTATACTCATTCTATTCTGGGAGAAAATAATTCTAAACCTCGAGGTACTAATAGAGGATTAAGTTTCTTGCAGAAATACTGTGAGTTTAGTGGGCTCGAATTAATTTATGTTTCTTCTCTATTTTTGTTTTTTATTTTGGTTTCTTTTTCTAGAATATATTTTCGAATACAGATTAGTGACATCTAATTCCTTCAGTAAGAACCATCGGATCCTCACTTGAACAAAATAGAATGGCTAAAATTCAAAGAAAGGTTTGTAAAACATTATTAACAAAATAATATTTTTTTGAGATGAAGGCGGCAATTTTACCCTCATACTCGTTAAAACACTTCTCTAACAGTGAAAAAGAAGTGATACACAGAGAAAACATTGAAACAATTAATTAAATGAAAACTTACAAAAAATAAAAGCATAAATAAACATCATTATGCAACTATACGTGTTGGTATTTCTTGAGAACCACAAATAAGAAATACCACACCTTTCTTCATTTTTTTTTGTGAAAGGATTTAATCAATTTTAGGCGTTCTTCAACTTCACTAGCAATATAAACCTTCTTACGTTTTAATACATGTGAGGCTAATATAAATTTTCAATTAATATGTATTTTTGTCTAATTCAATTGATGATTTTGTTCACGTACGTTTTCCATAACTTTTTGTAGTATTTTTTCCAAATCGAACGATTTCGATTTTAATAGCTCTAAAAAAGCTTTTGAAAAATCCTTAACAATGATAAATCAATTAATATTTTACCCAATTTGCCTTGTCAAATTAATTGATCAACTCAGAAAGGAAGTTATAGTTGAACGATGTCATTCGCACTGGAGTACGAAGAACCTTTAAGAGCCCGTTTTGGCCATGAAAATGTTTTCACTTCTTTTCGAAAAATTTATTTTTTTCGAAATCAGTGTTTGGCCATAAAATTTTTAATTTTCACTTAAAGATGAATTATGAATTTTTTCGAAAATTTAAAAAATTCCAAAAAGTTATTTTTTAAATTTTCACTCAAATCACTCATCAAAAATTTAAAAACAATCCAAAATTATATTTATGTCCAAACACAACTCTAATTTTCATGTTCACTTGAAAAAAAAAATCTTTTTTTTTGGGAATTTTACAATTCTTATGTCCAAACGCCCAGTAAGTCCAACTCCATTAATTCTAAAAGTTCTGATGACTTATGGAATTTTCTTTTGAGGTTATTATTTTATATGTGAAATCAATAAGTTTTTGTGAATGCACAAGATATACAGACAGAGAGAATGAGATATATGTTTGACTCAAAATATATCGGAACCTTTTTGAACAAATCAATCAAAGAAAATGAAGGGGTAAATCTTCGTCAGACATAATAAATTCCAGATCAAAGAGCTAATAGTATAGATAGTACATATATAATCGATCTTATTGAAATTCAACATTGTGACTCCCATCAATCGATGGGGGAAATAGCTTTACATGTTCTTCTATAGATGACTTCTTTCCTATGAAGATTACAAGAAGAGAGCTTGGGAGAGAGAAGGGGGAGGAGACCGCTAGGTACACGAGCAGGCATTCACCCGGGTCTGCCTTGACGAGTAGGGGTGGCGAAGATAGATACGCTTTCAGCTTTCTCAAGGCGTCGACACATTCTGAATTCCACTATAGTCCGTGGTCTTTCCTTAGCACATTGAAGAATTTATGGTATCTGGCTGACGATCGTGAAATAAACCTCGATAGAGTGGCTATTCGTCCTGTTAATTTCTGCACCTGCTTCTTGCTGGTTAATGTCTCTGGTATTCCTTCGATGGCCCTGATCTGATCCGGGTTGACTTCGATGCCCTTTGTGACACTAGAAATCCAAGGAACTTTCCTGAGATCATGCCGAAGGAGCATTTTTCGGGATTCAATTTCATTCCGTATTGCATCAATATCTCGAAGGCTTCCTCCAAATGGTCAATGTGATCCTCTTTCTTTTACGACTTTACTAACATGTCGTTGATGTAAACCTCCATGGTCTTACCTAGTTTTTCTTTGAATATCTTGGTAACTAACCTTTGATACGTCGCCCCTGCGTTCTTGAGTCCGAATGGCATTACCTTTTAGTAGTATGTACCTCGGTGAGTGATGAAAGTGGTCTTTTCTTGGTCTTCTTCAGCCATTAGAATTTGGTTATAGCCAGAATATGTGTCTAAGAAGCTCAGTAGTTCATGTCCCATAGTTGCGTCGATGAGTTGGTCGATATGCGGTAACGGAAAGGAATCTTTCGGGCATGCTTTGTATAGGTCGGTGAAGTCGACACACATCCGCCATTTTCCGTTCTTTGTTTTACCATGACCACATTGGCGACCCATTGGGGATATTTCGACTCTCAGATGGAACCATTAGCGAGTAATTTATCAACCTCTTCGCTGACCGCCTCATTGATGGTAGCATTGAATTTTCTCCTAATTTGCCGTATTGGCGGGTAAAGAGGATCGGCATTCAGCCTGTGTGTGGCGATGTCCCTTGGGATTCCTAGCATATCTAAATGGGAAAAGGCAAACAAATCGGTATTGTTAGTTAAGAACTCATGATATTTACCTGGTTCTGAGAGGTTGTGTCTGATATAAGCTATTTCGTGTTGTCGGTGTTATCCAGTTGGACGGGGTCGAGGTCTTCTACGGTTGCCTTGCAAGCTTCTACGACATCCGGGTCTTTGATGGCCTCTATTTGTACGTCGGGTTTGGTTCCCGATATGGCTGATTGCTATGCTTCCGCACTTGCCCCTTTTAATTGTTTGGTGTGTGTGCAATCTTGGGAGATCCGGTAGCATTCTTGTGTGGTGCGTTGCTCGCCTCGGATGCTGAATATCCCCCATGGGGTAGGAAATTTGATTACTTGATAGAAAGTTGACGGGACGGCTCGCAGGGCGTGTATCCATGGACGCCCTATGATGGCGTTGTAGGGTTTTTCCTAATTCATGATGTGGAATGTCGTCTCTAGGGTGACTCCTCCTGCCAGGACGGGTAGCACTATCTCTCCAGAGGTTCGCTCCACTGCATTACTAAAATCCGTCAATGTTATGCAATGCGGTATTATTTTATCCTCGACCTCATCTGCATGATAACTCGTGGGTGAATAATACACGCGCCGTTCCGTCATCCACCATTATTCTATTTACGTCGGTATCTGCGATGCGTAAAGTTATAAACAAAGCATCATAATGAGGGAAAGACAAACCGTTGGTAT
Source organism: Nicotiana glauca (assembly GCA_026770625.1). Classification (NCBI taxonomy): domain Eukaryota; kingdom Viridiplantae; phylum Streptophyta; class Magnoliopsida; order Solanales; family Solanaceae; genus Nicotiana; species Nicotiana glauca. The sequence goes on along the minus strand of MU759722.1, from coordinate 43,797 downwards.
CCGACTTATCGAAGATGATACTATCTTCGAGGTCATCATACCGTTCGTGGGCGACTGTCCGTTTGAGTTTATGTGTGGTGGTGAATTTAACATGGTTGATTATCGTATCATCGCTGCCGCCAATGATCATTTGTATGGTACGAGCTAGTGATGGTGGTTTTGGAGGTCCCTAAGGTTGATCACGTCTACGAGCGAAGTTGGCCCATCCTCGGTCGCTCAGCAGTTCTTTCAGGTATCCCTGGTTTAACATTCTTACCACTTTCTGTCGTAGACCTATGCAGTCCTCGGTCTTGTGTCCCCTTTCCTGGTGGAATTCACACAGAACGTTCGATCTCCTAGTGCTCGGATCCAACTTTATCTTTTGCGGCCACTGCACCTTTGTGCCGAGATTTTTCGGTGTGTACACTATTTCTTAAGGAGAAACACAAAAGTTATGAGCAGATAACAGTGGAGGCACACCTCTTTCGTTTCGGGGTGGTGCGATATGTCGAGATGCGGCATATGTATGTCGTGGAGGAGGTGAGTTGGATGTTCGAATATAGGGCTGGTGCCTTTCTCGATTAAAACGGGTTAGTTGGTCCCTTCGACCGCCGTTGAGGCGGTCTCTCCTTGTTTCGATTTGGACCGATGTTAGTCGCTGGATCGGGCCGTTTAGATGATCCTCGCCTTCCCTCACTTCGGTGCAATAGGCATTATGGATATCTTCCCGTATGGTGGGGGTACTTCATGAGTCTACTTGGCAGCTTTTTGGTTGCTTTTGACCCGTTTCTGTTTAACCCATTTTGAAAGGCTGCTACCGTTATCCCATCTGACACGTTCGTTAGGCTCATCCTTACCATGTTGAATCGGGCTAGGAAATCTCGAAGTCCCTCGCATGTCGTCTGCCTGACGGCGAAGATGTCATTTACCCTGGTCTCTGCCTTTTTCGCTCCGCATGAGCGGTGATGAACTTATCTGCCATTTCTTCGAGCGTTGATATCGATCGTGCTGGTAGTTGGGAATACCATGTCAACGCTCCCCCTGTCAGAGTTTCGCCGAACTTTTTTAGCAGTACTGACGGCACCTGTTCTTTCGATAGATCGTTACCTTTTAATGCAGTAACATAATGGATTAAGTGATCCTCCAGGACCGTGATGCCATCATATATTTTTATATATGGCGGCATTTGAAGGTTTTTGGAATAGAGTGGGGAGCTGCCCCTTCGCTGTATCGTTGTTCGACGAATCAGCCCACATCACGTTTTGGTAGCAACTTCAGAGCGCCCGGTATTTTATCAACCCTTTCCTAATGCTCTTTCATCTGGTCATGGAGTGTTTTGTTCTCATTTTTCATCTCTTCCATTTTCTTTAAGATGGACGAAAGTGCGTCGTTTCCTGCATCGGCGACAGTACGGGTGTTACTTGTTCGTGGAGTTTTTGGGTCATCGATGACACCTGCGGGTATTGTGCCTTTGATATCCCTCTGAATAGGTTTCTCGAGTATATTGCTCAAGGTGTTTGTCAACCATTCTTCTAATAGCCTTTTCAAGGCCGGCGGTGCTTCTCCTGCTACGAATGTTGAGGTTTCCCTCTCGCGCGAG
>MU759722.1:22125-40774 GCA_026770625.1 Nicotiana glauca | reverse complement strand
TACCTTTTACTGCAGTAACGTAATAGATTAGGTCATCCTCCAGGTCCGCGGTGCCATCATATATTTTTAAATATGGTGGCATTTTGAAGGTTTTCGGAATGGAATAAGGAGCTGCCCTTTCGCTGTATGGTTGTTCAATGGATCGGCCCACATCGTGTTTTGGCAGCAGCTTCGGAGCGCCCGATATTTTATCAACTCTTTCTTGATGCTCTTTCATTTGGTCGCGGAGTGTTTTATTCTCGTTTTCCATATCTCCCATTTTCTTTAAGATGGCCGCAAGTGCATCATTACCTGCATCAACAACAGTATGTGCGTTACCTGTTTGTGGAGTTTCTGGCTCATCGATGACAGCTGCGGTTTCTGCGGGTGTTTTGCCGATATTCCTTTGAATAGACTTCTCGAGCATGTTGCTTAAGGTGTTTGTCAACCATTCTTCTAATAGCATTTTCATAGTCAGTGGTTCTTCTCTTGCTGTGGATGTTGAGGTTTCCCTCTCGCGTGAGACAGTTAAGCCCTCATGCGGGGGAGGTGAGATCTCTCCCTCAGGTGTAGCACTTGGCGTGGCATTTACGTTGTACTTCTCCACCTGCTTCATTTAGGGTATTCAAGAGGTTGTTCGTGACACCTACTATTGCCTTTAGCCTTGCTTCTACCTTTCCTTCCATTGTTGGCCTTTGTGAGGCTAAGAAGATGTGATTATTTCTTTCAAGAATCTAGATGAAACTAAGTCTCAACTATAGAAATCTCCACAAACGGTGCCAAATTGTTTGACTCAAAAGATATTGGAACCTTTTTTAACAAATCAATCAAAGAAAATGAAGGGGTAAATCTTAGCTAAGTATAATAATCTCTAGAACGAAAGATAGATAAGGAGAATACGGATGATAAGAATTCTTTATCTCATCCAGACCAAAAAACCTTCAACAATAATCTTCTCAATCGCTTATGTAAGCAAGTTTACAGCAAGTATTATGGATTAGGAAAAGTGCTAGGGCTTTACAAGGTTGTTTCGCGATATATACATAAGTTTGCACTATGTATATAAGGAACAAAACCTTTCTGAGCTCTAAAAGACAAGTTATAGGGATTCGAAAGAATATTTCTAATGTCCCCTAATGGGCCTGCATTACTGCAAGGGTCGTACAGTCTCTTGTTCGTCTTAAGGTCGTCCTCTGCAGAATGTCGAGCTACGAAGATCTCGTCGTTCGTCGTACTCATCAACGATCGTGTTTGTTCAAATTTGGACCCATACAATATACACGTTACTACAGGAAATGTGCAACCAATTAAATTATAAATGTACATGAGCCAACAAGGAAAACGAAACGGGTTAAATCACTATTCACTCTCTCGCCTGAATCTCACGTGCCGTTCATGCAATTTCTTTAATGTAGTATCAGTTGGAATGAATTTTGGTTTTGTTTAGTTATAAAGTAGTATTAGTTGGAAATTTGTAATGCCACCCTACTCTTTGAAATGTTATCAATCTCTTTAATGTTATAAAATTAGATTGGATAAATTTATTGGCCATGTCCAGGTCGAAAGGAGGTTCGCCCGAAACTCCTTAGCCGAAAAATTACACTGTGTATATAAGGCAAAATTTAATTTTTTACCTCTATATATTATATTTTGAATCTCCTTAACATAGTGCAAAAGAATAGCTTAGTGGTAATGGGTGTTTAAAATCTTTGTGAGGTCTCTAGGTCAATTCCTACTAGCCGCATCTCTTCTAATTATTTAACTTTTTTTTTATTTTTTTACCAAAAAGATATGTATGTTATGGATTGTGGGTTAAAGAGTTTTTTCAATTAAAGTGAAAAATTTGAGTAGGAATTATTTTATTTAAAGAGTTGCAATTTGGAATTAATTTTAGGTGTTCCAAGTCACCTTATATTTGAATCCTTAATCAAAAGAAGGTTTGACTCTATTTTTGTAGGTCTGTGAAAACAGGAGGCCGGGTAAGAAATTCTATTGACCGAAAAAAGGTATGAGGCACTCCCCAAATCTCATGGTTCTAGCACAGTCGCTTTATTGACTACATTTGGCTTATATTAATTTTGGACAAACTGTGTTTTATTAGATTTCCATGTTTTACCTATCCGCTATTAATTATTAAATCTATTAAAGAAGATTCGAATAATATTAAATTGCCCTAACCACACCATGCAAGCGAACGCGCGATCGAGACGAATTTTATTAAATTTGTTAAAACCGCGCTGAGCAAGCGAATTCGCAGTCATGACAAGAATTATTAGTACAGTATTACTTTTCGTAAGAATTACTACATTTGAGGAAATTAATTTTGAAATTTATTAAATGTCAACATCGCGCTACGCAAGAAAATCCATGATTTTAGCAAAGTATTAATTAAATTAAAAAATTTATTTTAAAACGATTGGATACGGTATAGATTATTGAATTAATTTATTAAATGTTAAACATCACGCTACGCAAGGGATTTCGTGAATTAAAAATCTAAAGCGCCTCTAGTACTTGCCTAGCATTTTAAATTAATTTTTAAGATGATTAAGTTACAAAAAAAAATTGATTTTTTATTGAATATATCGTGCCAGCTTATTTATATTCGAATTGCTAGCTCGTTTTAGTCATCAAGGGCATTAACCCATCTCTTGTAGTCGTTGGGGCTGCTGGCTCTCTTTGAAATTAAATGGGCATTGGGCCAATCGTTGAACATAATTCAACTCCAAATTGTTTAAAGCCTCAAGTTATCATCACTGTTTTTATTTTTACACTAGAGTCAAAGTCTCAAATCTTAGAGCTAATTATGTGAAGAAATGTGAACTAAGACTAAAGCAGATTTGTTTTTATATGAAACAATAGCTGAAATCCTACTAATAGGTCTATCTGACATCAAATTAGTAACGAGAATAGAACTAAATTTTTACATCCCATTTTTTCGTACGTGAGAGTACGTCGTAAGTCAATTGATGTAAGCATAGAAATAAGATTCTACTGGAAGCAAATAAAGTAAGTTAATCATGTTACCTTAGAGGTTATAAATATTTAAGATCATGAATAACAAGTACCAAGATGGTTGGAAAGGCTTAGAAGCTAAGCAAATTGAAGAAAATAAGTTTCATCGAAAGTCGATAAGTTTGGAATGTTATAAAATGCGCTTTGGGGTAAGACTAGGGTTTTTAACGTGATAATGGGGTTATGTTATAAGTTATTTTAGGTTTATGATAGTCATGTGTTACGTTTTGAAGTCAAGCGAGTTGTGGAACAAAAGTTGGCAAAGGTCATCACAAGTTGCTTTTATAAATGTGCTAAACATTAGGTCAAATGTAGTGGAGCTTTTCTCTCAATATACTTGGAATTACGGGATGATCCACATATCAAATTGAATATATAAGCGTCTAATTTCTAAAGCATTAAACGTTTTGTCAATACGATATCGGAGTAGAGAGATATTTGCAGTTTCGCGAGACTACACAGACTGCATAAGTGGCAAGTAGGTGTGTCACTAAAATTTTTTGAGCAATACATTTTATGTATTATATGAGGTCTTTTTGGGACATATTATATATCAAATTGAAGGTCTTGGAATCTAGTTTTCAACTCTCTTAACCGTTTGCTCATACGACACCCGAATAAAAAGTTATAAGCATTGGAAGAAGGACCAATGCTAGGGTGCCAAGTAGCACCTTTTTGACTTTTCAACAAAATGGGATATTTACATCCCTTATCTCATCTCTTTCCCCATTTTTCCAGATAGAACGACCAAATAACACCCCTAACCTTTCCCTCAAGCTCTCCACATGGGTTTCCAACAAGAATCTCATCCGGGGTACAAAATCAAGTAGCGTTAACATTAAAATGATCCCTATGACATAAGTATCGTTATATTGCCTTTCTTTTTCTTTGTAGTTTGAGTCTTGAAATGTATTTAATAGTTAAGAAAATATCTTATTTCTGTATTTAAGCTTTTAAATATGAAGGACGGTTGATAAATACATTTCGTAATAGCTAGAACTCACGGGACGGTGATCGAAAGTCGTGAGTTCGAATTGTTCGAGTTGTTGTGGGCTGTTTTTGGGCTGTTTCGTGCTGCTTTTGGGCTGTATATTTTGTTGTTGTTTAATAGAGTTTTGGAGGAAAAATTGTGTGGAGAAATACCAAATAATGGAGAAATGGTAGATTAGTCATTCTTTGTAACATTTTCATCGTGTTTGACACTACTATAGTTGTCGTTTTGGGTATGAAGTAATTGGGGTGTATTGAGCTGTTGTAAGATAAATGTAACATGAATTTCGACTTGCATCCACTGTAGGAGGTAATTATATTGTGTTCTTGATTCTTCTTAAGGTTATCTTGATATTGATGAAGTTAAACAGATGGACTAGACATGAACTAGTGACTAAAGTTTCTAATTGAGGGAATTGGAGTTGCAGATTGTTTTCCTTGTTATAAATATATGGTATAAGGCTCGAATCAATGATGAATGAATTCATTATCATGTTAATGATACTACTAAGTTAAAGTAAGAAGCCTATAAGGGGTGATATGGGTATATGAATTCCAATTGGAGCTTGCCGCTCGTCGTGAAGTAGTTGTAACTTGTTGTTATTTTATGGTATCTTGTTATTGATAATTATGTATTATTGGATTTTTCTGGTCATTTTTTTTGGTATATGGTACTGGAGGAGGCTCTTGATACAGGGGAGATGCTGCCCAAATTTACATAAACGAGCTACTAGTTTAAGTTGCGGACATATCCTTTACTCAACACTAATTTTGAATCTCCTTATGCTATGATAGATTGAGTTGAGTTATTTGAAGAATTACTTGGAAGGTATTAAGGACTCAATGGATTTAATGTATGTTAAGGCTATTCCTTCTTTCTTTTGGCATGATCTAAAGTGAAATGAATACGCTATTTTATAACGGATCTACTCCTAGCAACTAAGGTTGTCCATGTTGTTCTTTCCTTATAAAGTTATTCTAAGCATGTATTTATGATGCTTGAATTCTATTAAGGTTCATACTGATGGTATGATGTCCGTAATGTTAATAGAAGGTGCAACACCCATACGTCACTCCAAAAAGTTTAGAATGTGATTCCGTGAGTCCAACATATATTATATATGTATCTATTTTACTCTACCGAGCCGCACTATAGTCAGCCGGGTACGACACCTATTGTGCAACCACTAATCAGTTGGGTTCTACCAAGCTCCACGTAGCCGGGTACGATTCTACCGAGCCTTATGATCGCCGGGTACATTTTTACCGAGTCCTCTTTGAGGCTAGGTACGATATGATATGATGATGCCCACAGAGGTGAATGTTTTTAAAAAGTTTATGTATATATATGTATTATGCATTTCATATCAGTAGCCCCCAGAGGCACTCAGATGTTACAGGTTGTATCTCTGCTATCTCTCTTTACATTACAGTTCTTATTTATGCTTTCCTGCCTTACACACTCGGCACTTTATTCGTACTGATGTCCCTTTTGCCTGGGGATGCTGCATTTCATGCCCGCAGGTCCCGATAGACAGGCTGACATTCCTACTAGTAGGCTATCAGCTCAGCGAAAGGTGTTGGTTCACTCCACTTGCTCTGGAGTTACCTATTTGGTTAGTATGATTTGGACATGTATTGATTGGTATGGCGGAGCCCTGTCCCGACCTTTATGATATGTATGTACTCTTAGAAGCTTGTAGACGGATGTGTTGGTATTACTGTGTTAAAAATCAGAGAAGCAGAGAAATATTAGTTTAATAAATAAAGCAGAAAAAATAATTCCGAGCCCACAAGTTGCTTGTGTGTCCTTAAAGAATTTAATCCCCTCACTATTACCCAAGGTTTTGGATTAATTCCTCCCAGGATAGAACGGAATAACTATTCTGCAATACTGGCAATCGAAATTACAGAATTTCAGCGAACTTAACAGACGGAGCAAATCACACTTGACGCTTATGTTTATTTGAAAATAATGCAAATCAAAAAGAGGGGAGAAATTTTCAGATTTTTCTATGTCTAAAAAATGAGGTCAAGCCTCTAAATTTATAGACAACGAAAGGGTGAGATGAAGAGGTACCATCCAAGAGGTGCCTCTTCCATTTCCCCATTCACACCCCTTAATAAAAATGCAACAATCCCCCACATGAATGGGGAACGAACATATGTGAAAAAAAAAATATGCATGAAAATACTGTGTGATTCGCAAGTAAGGATTAGTCGCATCTGGATAAGTAGGTTTCCCTTTGAACTTTCCGTAGTGAACTTATGTCGGATATACTCGGTCAATCGGTAGATTTGATATCTTTGAACCGTCGAGCTTTGGTGTATACCTAGACAACCATAAGTCACACAATCAACCCTTAACCGTCTTTGGTTCTCATTGTTGTGTTTGTTTCAGCCATGAACACCACCTGGTTCATAAGTGCATAAAGAACTAGCCTTACAGAATTCTCCTTGAAGCGGCTTACACTTCACACTTACATAGGTGATTCCTAAACGTGTTATCCCGTAGATACACTATTTGATATACCCTGTATCAAACTTAGAAACCATTAAAAAGTCTTAACTCTTTATCCTTGGTACTGAACATTGTCTTATCACGAGAATGGACCAAAAAGAAATTTTATTTGACAATGTTGAACCGTCATTAGTGACTTTGTTTTATCTCCTTGAACCTAGATCTTGGGATCTCCAGTCTTCTAGGTAGAGTTACCGCCACAATAACTTGTCCTCGGCCATAGCTCCATTCCCTTCGATGATCTTTCAACTGCCTCTCTAGATAGGCCTTTTGTAAGTGGATCCGATACATTATCTCTTGACTTTATGTAGTCAATCGTGATAACACCACTAGAGAGTAGTTGTCTAACGATATTGTGTCTCTGTCGAATGTGACGAGATTTTTCGTTATACATAACGCTCCTTGCCCTGCCTACTGCCGCTTGAATATCACAATGTATACATATATGTGACAAAGGTTTGGGCCAAAAATTGAATATCTTCCAAGAAATTCCGGAGCCATTCAGCTTCTTCACCGGCCTTGTCTACGTCTATAAACTCAGCCTCCACTGTAGAGCGGTCAATGCACATTTTTTTGGATGATTTTCAAGACATCGCTCCGCCACCAATGGATTAGAATCGGTTGAACCGGCGATCTAATTTGCATTTCTATACCCTTTTATTATCGCGGGAGACTTATTGTAGTGCAAAGCATAATTTGGAGTATACTTCAAAACTTGTTTCATTGTTATGAACGTTCAATGCAAACTTCCTTATGTTGTAGACTAATACGTCACGACTTTCGATTGCATATCATATTATTGACTACACTTAATGTAGTAATGGTATATTATAGCAACAACTGGAGTGATTGGCATCAGTTGTGACCACAACCTTTTAATATATAATACATTTATCAATCACTCCGTCATTTTCAAGCATTTGTATGCTATTTATTCATATATCTATATGATATGCAAATTATAGCACCTTCATTTATGAAACAAATCCAACTTGCGATGGATTTTGGTCATGTTCATCTGTTGGTTCACCTCATTATAGACCAACATATTAATGCATTCGTTCATGAACGGTCATGTCCATACAAAAACGTACAAACGTATCTTTCTATGAAAAATCACAACCTTCGAAGTGACATCATTTCATAAAAGAACTAAACAATATAAATTTTTCAATAAAGAAAATGATCTTTCGAGACCAACTTCCGAATTAGTAGTTTCATCAACTAGTCTTCGTTAAGACTAAACAACTGATGAATTTACCAACTACTATATCAATGGGGTTCAAAAATTATATTATTTAGATATTACGTCTAACATTGACTTTTGTCATGCATAAGCTAAAAGCCCCCACATTTTAAATATTTCATCAACATATCATATATAATCAAATAATGACTATATGATTTGAAGTATTCTTAACGTAAATACATTTATTTACACTTATTAATTTTTGAAACCATTTGACTATATTATTTGGTCAAATCTCGCATGTCATTGTTTGGGTGATTGTCTTAGTCTATAAAGTGACTTAACAAGTAGACTCACCTTCTTTTCTTTCCCAAGATCCACGAACCCTTCAGGTTGTTCCATAATCTTCCTCCAAATCTCTATTTAAGAAGGTGGTCTTTTACGTCCATCTGATGGATTTCAAGACCATACACGGTGGCTAACGCTATTACCATCTGAATAGATGTAATTCACGTTACCGGTAATCATGTGTCAAAGTAATCAAGACCTTCTCATTGTCTTAATCCTTAATCAATCTTGCCTTATATTTGTCAATAATACCATTAGCTTTTATTTTCCTTTTGAAAATCCACGTAGAAGTCAAAGGTTTATTTCCTGGAGGAAGATCAACCAATTCCCAAGTATGATTACTTAATATGAATTCTATCTCACTATTGACAGCCTCTTCAAATATTGTGCTTCCGAGGAAGACAATATTTCTTTAAACGTTTGAGGCTCATTTTTCAAAAAGAATGTCAGAAAATCCGGTCCAAAGAAAGTAGTTCTCCTTTGACGTTTACTACGCCTTGGATTCACCTCAATAGGTGTATTTTTCTTTGCTTCTTCCCGTGTTTGCTTAAATTTTCACTAGACGACTCACATTCCTTTTTCTAAGCATAAATATTCTCAAAGAATTCAGCATTATCTGATTCGATTACCGTATTAATATGAATGTCGAGATTTTCTGATTTATGAATCAGAAAACGATATGCCTTACTATTTGTTGCATATCTTATAAAAACGGAATCAAATCCGAATTTTTATCCTTTTGGGTTTAAGAACTTGCACTTTACCCAAATATCCCCCACACTTAAAAATATTTCAAGTTGGATTTTCTTTCTTTCATTTATTTTTCGTATGAATGAATTTTGTTTTGCTATGGGGAACTCAATTGAGTGTTCAGTTAGCTGTAAGAATAGCTTCTCCCACAAGATCTGGGTAAACCAGAACTTATAACAAGACATTTTATCATCTCCTTTAACGTTCTACTCATTCTTTCCGCAATTCCATTAGATTGCGCTAATGAAGGAGCAGTCGTTTGGTGAATAATGCCATATTCCAAACATATTTCATCAAAAGGAGATTCATATTCGATGCCCCTATTACATTGTTGAGCCAACCACAAGAATTGTTGTTTGTGTCACGACATAGCTAGAATTAATAAATGGTGAAGTTTTTAATCTTCAAACCAATCTAACACATTCAGAATTAATAAACGGTGAAGTTTTTAATCTTCAAACCGAGTAACATCTGATACCACTATATCTAATAAACGGTGAAGTTTTTTAATCTTCAAACCGATCAATATGTGAGACAATCAAATTTAAGAAACGGTGAAGTTTTTAATCTTCAAATCGGATAATAAATTAGAGTAGATTATCACTAAGATTTTAATCTCCAAAGCGAGTATAAAGTCACTTAGACTTTAATTTCCGACAAATGAGTAGAAAGTCACGAAGACTTTAATCTCAACGAAGCCGGAGTTAAAAATCACGAAGATTTTAGTCTCCAAAATCGGGGGTATAAATCACAAGAATTTTAATTCCATTTCCAAATGGTTTTCCAACTAAACCATCGTAACACTCAAATATTTCAACAGTTTGATATATTTTCTTATCAAACAAACATATGTAATTTCTTTACATATATTATATTCATGATCTCAAAAATACTTACAAGTATTAATGTAAGCCTAATTCACATGCCAAGATGCCAATTTCATTTGGTAAGCTGAATAACAATTTTCTTTAAAAAAAGTTATTCCTAATCCTAGCATACAAATAGGATATATTTTGAGATCATCAAATAAACATCTACCCTAATAGTTATTTATTATTTTTTTTTAAAAAAATTGTATTTCATCAATCATAAAGGGTAGAAAACTAAATATGAGTAGAGTAAAGAAAGTAGAACCCGATTTGTAGCCACTTACTTTCTCCTTGAATCATCGCCTCAATTGTTATAGGACTTTTCTTTATCTATTGGGATCAACAATTTCCTGTCTTCCGGTGTTTCCGAAAATATCCCACTTAGAAATTTGTTGTCACCCAATTTTCTCGTATCAACTGGCCCTTTCAATGACTCCAAGCAATGACAAGTTTGAAGAAAGTTTCTCATCCTCAAACGCTGGACCAATTTCAATTGAGGTATTGCAGAATCTTTAATTGAACTATTGAAAGTAATGCCTCTTGTTCTACCCCATATATACTTATGAGAAGTTTCGTGATTTCTTCTTCGCCTTTTGGCCTGCGGCAAGCGGATGGAGACATTGGACCGCCAAACGCCACCATCCAAACCAACTTAATTTGGCCTTTTGACTTTTGAATATCAATTTAATCTTGATAATATCATCGTCTAGAAAAAGAATAACTTGTCTCTTTTTGCCAATGTCTATTTCCTTCACTTCGTTAAAGCAAAATGCAGCAGTTGTGAACGGGTGTGAAAGAAAAATAACCACAAACTTGATCTCACAAGTGGCGTCACAAAGTTTTGCAGAATTTGTTTATTAAGAGAACATAACAATTTGATGCCATAGCACTATCCAATGTGTCAAGGGATTGACCAAGGACTTAAACATAATTAGCCCTGATTTTCTTTGATGCAGAGAGTTTTAATTTTCTTGTGGAACAAATTCCAACACTTCAATGTCTCTTTCTCATTTAGCCTCCAACACTCAGACGTTCAGACGAACACAGAACATAGTAATTAAATTCCTTAAGATTGTTGGTGTTCCTGTATTAAAAATCAGAGAAGCAGAGAAATATTAGTTTAATAAACAAAGCAGAAAAAATAATTCCGAGCTCACAAGTTGCTTGTGTGTTCTTAAGGAATTTAATCCCCTCACTATTGCCCAAGGTTTTGGATTAATTCCTCCCAGGATAGAACGGAATAACTATTCTGCAATACTGGCAATCGAAATTACAGAATTTCAGCGAACTTAACAGATGGAGCAAATCACACTTGACACTTATGTTTATTTGAAAATAATGCAAATCAAAAAGAGGGGAGAAATTTTCAGGATTTTCTATGTCTAAAAAATGAGGTCAAGCTTCTAAATTTATAGACAACGAAAGGGTGAGATGAAGAGGCACCATCCAAGAGGTGCCTCTTCTATTTCCCATTCACACCACTTAATAAAAACGCAACATGATGTCATGTATATGAAAGATTGTACGGTCTTATCGGTCTATGTTCAGTGTACGAGTGTTCATTTTGGTCTTATAGGACCTTATGTCACATGTATGAGTTTCTACATCATATTGGGTTGTCCTATATCTAGTATTCCTTTATTTTTTATTCTAATTATCTCATGACGACCTTTTTGGCCTATTTACTCATGATAGTATGATAAGAAATGAAAAGCTATGCTGATACTCGGTTGAGTAAGGTACCAGGTACCTATCACGACCCTCCTATTTGGGTCGTGACAGAAATCTAAAAGAACCCACCAAGACTTGCTTGCTACTGAAACTTTAACTTGGACACAAGCAATTGCGAGAATACTTATTTTAAACAATTCAACTGATGTATTACTGTCTTCATTCAACTAACTTTAAAATTTTTATTTCAAACACATGAGATAAAAACTAAACTCTACTTCAAATTTATAAATTTAAGCAATTTCCATAACTAAACTGCACATGTTGATTTCTAGAACAACACAAACAATATGAATAAAAAGAAACTAATATGAACCGTTGAAATGTCGCAGGTGCATTGCAAAGCCCAAAAGGCATTCTCCGAGAGGCGAAGATGCCATGGGAACTGTCACACCTCCTTTTTGCTACACCCGCAAGGGCGTAAAGGAGTTTTCCACTTAAAGGATAATTGAAACGGGATTTATTTATTAAGATTCATAGTCGCCACTTGAGAGATTAATGGTGTCCCAAGTCATCGGTTGAATCCCGAATCGAGAAAATTATTGACTCTAGTTAACAATCCGCGATCCAGAAATCCGAGTAAGGAATTCTGTTAACCCGGGAGAAGGTGTTAGGCATTCCCGGATTCCGTGGTTCTAGCATGGTCGCTCAATTGTCATATTTGGCTTATTTATTTGATTTTAGTACATGTTTTAACCTATGTGCTTTTAACTTTGAACCGCTTTTATTATTATTATTTTAAGAGAATTGCAACGTCGTGAAAACACGTCTCGAATCGTGTAACATAAATGCACCCCGCGCTTTTTTACACATTTCGACTTCGTTGAGATTTGTATTTGGGTCACATAAATGTGCACCCGAGTTTAGAAAAGTAATATTATTAAACTAACGCGCCTAAAGCAATTACGCGTTATTAACTTTGCGGGAGGCCATAAAAATTCGCTAAATGGCACACCTCGATTCTAAAAAAATTATTATTAATTAAGTGAGGGCCATGGATTTTGAGGATCACTATAGAAATGTGCATTACTTAGCTATAATTGTAGTTAAGAAGATTATCTACGTTATAGGTCGTCGACGGACTAGTGGTTAACATAATCAAAACTACTTCAAAGCCAATTACGAAACAAGAATGCAATTCAATGTCACATGGCTCCATGGCTTAACCACTGATCAAAAGGGCCCATTACTAGAACAAATCAGAACTAAAATCAACACAACCAAACTTATCAAATTCACATCAACGCAGCATAAATGCTTTTGGTGTTTAAATCAGTGAAACATTTCTTCATCGTCAATAATCCCATAACAATATTCTATTTGTTCACTGAAGTCCAATTGAACAAAAATAAATACATCAACCAAAATTTTACATCCTCAAAGACAAAAAATTTTAACGAAATGTAAAAAGAAAAACCAGGTATTTATGAATAACGCTTCATATACAAAGACAAAGAATTAATCGAATTGAAGCATTTCGATTGCAATAAACTTCCAAATCCAATCACTTCAAAGCAATTTCAATGAAAAACAGAAACAAAAATTATTGCTAATATATCATTCCAACACCAAATAATACAGTAATTGACAACGGAAGAGACGGACCTTTTATATATGAAAAAAAAAACTTCTTGAATACAAAGGTCGAAGCGAACAGAGGACTCGCCGGAAACTGGACCTCGACATACCCTCAAACTCGAACAACCATATCTCGACATTGATTGGTTTTTGGACTGGTTTCAGATGCTGAAACACTCATTTTTAACTGGTTTCTCACAGCCACTGTTGTTGCATTTTTTCCCAGTTGTTGAAGCTGATTTTTGGGATTTTTGGTTGAGGAAGATTTTTGGGTGAATTTACAGCTGATTTTTGCTGGGTTTGATGGCTGTTTTAAGCTCATCACTGCCGGGTTTGAGGGCTGGTTGAGGAAGAAGGCTATTGTTTCCTAATTTTAGTTTTTAATTTTAGATCTAAGTTCTAAGAATGTGGTGTCAAGTTCAAGAACCTGGTTTTTCAACTCAATATTTTTTCTATCACTTTCACTAGACATGAGTTCCAGATTTTTACACTTAGCTTCTAGAATCACACATTCCTTAGCAGCTGTTCCTTCTCATTGTTTATGGCCTCAGACTCATCAATGAAATCTAGTTGTAATTCAGATAGCCTTTCTTTAGATAAAAATTTAATCTTATCTTTGAGATGAGTCACACTTACCTCTTGTTCATCATCTGATTCTCCAATGACCATAAGTGCTTGTTCATCTCCATCTTTATCTTTTGAATCCTCATCTAAGCTTTCTCCCCAAGAATCAACCATAGCTTTTGTTAATCATTTGTTCTCTTGGGTTGAACCTGCTCCTTCTTCCTGTTTCTCCGTTCATCCCTTTCTTTCTTCCATTCAATTTCCCACTGAGAATAATTCTTGATCATGTGGTTAGTCTTACCACATTTGTAGCAGCCCTCGTTGGTCTGTTTTTTCGGAGGTCTTTGTTTGTTACAGGTTGCACCTCTTGAAGACCCCTTTCCTCTCATTAAGTACTTCTTGAAATCCCTTGTGATCATAGCCATTTCATCATCCTCTAAGTCTGCACATTCACCTATTCTGAGAGCCAGGTTTCTTTCCTTCTTGGGTGCATCCATCTTCATGGTTTGCCTTCTCAATTCATAGGCAGTGAGATTTCCATTCAGTTCATCTAGCTTAAGAGTAGCAATGTTCTTTGATTCCTGAACAACTGTGATTTTGCTTTCCCAAGTTACTGGCAAGACCCTTGTCAAGATTTTCTCAACCTTGTCTTCCTCAAGGATAATTCTTCCAAGTGACTTAAGTTCATTTGTTAGTGTTGTGAACCTTGTATACATCTCTTGGATGGTTTCTCCTCCCTTCATGGTGAAATTCTCATATTGAGAATACAACAGTGTTCATTTTGATCTCTTTAATTGAGGAGTTCCTTCATGGGCTACTTGTAGAGTGTCCCAGATCTCCTAAGCAGTAGTACAACTTTGAATTCTGCTGTAATCGTCTGGACCTAGTCCACACACAAGTCATTTCTTGGCCTTGTCATTCTTTTTCCACTTCTTCAAATCTTCAGAAGTACAATCAGCTCTAGTCTTTGGCAGATCCACTCCTTCAGCATTCTTATTTGTAGTAGCCATGGGACCATCAGTAAAAGTGTCTCAAAGTTCATAATCTTATCCTATGATGTGGTCTCTCATCATGTTCTTCCACCAGAAATAGTACTGGCCATTAAAGAGTGGAGGCCTAGCAGTGGATTGTCGTTTCCAGTTTCCAGATGGTACACTCATCTTGATATGTTCCTAATGTGTTAGCCTCTTCAAGGATAACCCGCTCTGATAGCAATTGATATTTTATACTTCAATACCACACAGGGGAGGGAGGGGGTGTGATTTGTGTGGTACCCAATTTTCGCTTAGCTTGCTTAAGAATGACCTAGTTCTTCTACGTGTTCCAACTACTACTGTTGCAGAATAATAAATATAAAAAATAAAGAACACAGAGATTTTACGTAGAAAACACCTGGCTCAAAAGGTGAAAAAATCATGACCTACTTTCAGTAGGATTTTTCCAAACTCTCCACTAAAATCACTGAGCAAAAAACTGCATTTACAAAAACTCTTTTGTAAATCTAGGATTAACTCTATTCTCGTTGTGGCACACAGCCTCAACTGTTGCGACAACTTCAAGTTAACTCTAACTTGAAAATTCTAAGTACCTAATACAATTGCTTCTTAATAACCTTAAAGGTACAATATAAAATCACATACTACAATTGAACTAGAATAAAAAGACAAACATTTGAAACTGGTTCTTTTATCTGATTCAAGTAGCTTCAGGTTTGCACGCTTGAATCACACATAAATTGCTTGCAAAATTGCCTTGCTATTTTGCTCTCAATTCACGTTTAACTTCTGCTTACGTGCATTACCTGTAAAAGAGAACAACACTGATATTTATGGAGTAGATTGACTAGAATACAAATACCACTCTTCCTTGGTGGAAGATTTCTAATTGGTCTCATCCTCTAACTCTATCCATTTCTTGAGCCGTGTTTCTCTTTGTATAAGGAGTCTTTCTCCTTATCCAATATGCAAACTTTTCGATCATGATCAGGAGATATCACTTCTGATAAGTTAGGTTTATCTCCTTCACGTGCATCTCACATGTTTGAGTTGATCATAACCGTGCTTCATAAGATGGATTTGGTCCATGTCTGATTTCCTTCCTCAGTCTTCAAAACTTCACCTCCAACACATATTTACTTTTCCCTGCATAAGTGTCAAATCTCTAATCAAGAAGTTGAACATTAGGCAAACCTCAGCTGTTGGCAGTCTGAACTCATCAGCTTCTTCTTTAATATTGAGCTTCAGTTCTGCTTCAGCGTACTCCACTTCTCTTTCCCTTTCCTCATCAATAGCTTTTGATCACTTCCTTATAAGATAAGTATCATCTACATCTGAATCAGAATCGACATCCGAATCTGAAATAACATCTGAGCCACTGTCTGCAACATAAATGCCAAAATAAAGAAGCATGGCTAGTGAGTCATAAAATCATGGCGGATGGCTAAAATTACTATACGGACGCACTAAGTCACAGTACCAGCATCACTGCTTGCTAATATATCAGCAGTAAAGAGGTCATCCCCGTCAGAAGACATATCAGAATCCGAGTTCATTTCCTGCTGTTCTTCATCACGAAAACCTCCATCATCGTCTTCAAAATCCCCATCCGTTCCTTCACCGTCACTAAAAGAATCCTTCTTTTGCTTCTTCTTGGCAGGGGGTTTCCCTCCCGCTATCTGGCCGAGTTTGGGACCAACCATTAAAGCTACAGTGCAACAAAAAGTGTCAGCATCAAGCTACCCAATTTGGATGGATTTCCATATGCACAAAATTTAAAGAATCATCAAAGACAAAGTAACTTCTCCCTTGCGCTACCAAACTAGTTCATCCTCTAGTTAGCACTCTCTTAGTTTCATCATAACAAAAAATAAAATCTCCGGGATCGAACACAAACTTTAATCACCAAATATCAACAAACTTTCCAATTAAAACTTTACATGACAACTTAAGAAACAATAGACAAGGTTCTTCACAGGTTATCACATAAGAATCTTTACCTCAATAGCTTTAGATAAGCATAAGCCAAATGTTTACGTACAACTCTTACTTTTAGGCAAAATAACAACCTCTTGACAAGAAGCATGCCAAAGTGTTAGCTCAAGGCTGCTATTTTCCTTTAAAAACTTGCCCCTTGTTGGTATAAAAGCTTCCTAATTTACATCCAAAAATTGTACCACATAATTTTTTTTCTCTATAATCTATAGTAATTAAATATTACTATTACACGTTAGCAGCGCTGCAGCAGAGTCACTCACCAAAGGCTTTTGTACTTAGTCAATTAAATTTTTATATTAAAACGAAAACTAGAAAACAGTCACAAATTCAAGCCAATAAAAATCACTTCAAAAAGGCATTTAGAGTGGAAGATGAACATACATACGCTTTAATTTGATTTCGCATAGTGCAGAAAGAGGAGACAGAGGGAGGAGGAAGCGAAACTGAATTTATTTAAAAAGTGAGTTTAAGTTGAAATTTAAAAAGAAAATTGGGTATAGGTTAAATGGGGCGGTCAAATAGGACGGTAGGTGCAAATTTTTACTAAGGAAGCGGTTGAGCGGGATAATTAATTCGAGTATTGGACGCAACTTTTGGTTTGGGTCTAATATTTCATCCCTTATTTGGATTATTGTTCTTTCGGGCCAATTGAAAAGGTTGTGGGCTTTGACACAAGCTCATCCAATCAAATACAGTCCAAATGTTTTATTACTCTTTTTTTTATTGTTTTATTTCTCAATAAAACAAGGAATTTTTATCTTTTATAGCAACGGTTAATACCTTATTTATTTTAAATAAATATCATTTAAAAAAATTATATTCTATAAATACCTTTTAAGGTTTATAGCAAAATATTTAATTTTAGTTACCTCCTAGCGCTAAGCCACTAAATACGCTAATCAATTACACTATTTTCTTTCTCTCTCTACTTTGATACATTCCATTCTCTTCTCCCGTCCCATTAAAATTTTTGATCTCCTCCTCCTTCCACCGAATTTGTACTAAAGCAAGAATACACGCTAGTTTATTATTTATTGAGCAAATATATGGAATAAATGTTTGAGATAGCCTATACGCGATGAAGAATATTAACTTGCCTATAGAAGACTCGTATGAGGGCTGCTATTTGATTCTTTTCCCCTTCTGTTCCTTGTTCCCTTCTCACAGTTACTGCTTCGTCCTCTCTGCTAGATAGTAAATAAACATAATAATTGTTTATTGGGTAAGAAGAGGTTCAACGTCTTTAGCAAGCGAGAATTGGTAAGATATGGATGTTGTAGGATGATTTTGTGTTAATCTTTTCAATGTATTTTCATGTATTTCATTGTATTCATTATCTTTTTTTTTATTGTAATTCAATGTATTCCATGTATTTCATTGTATTCATTATATTTTTTTTCCATTGTATTTTGATGTATCCTGCTGTATTTTATGTATTTTATTGTATTCACTGTCTCGCTATATGCCTTGAATGTATTCATAAGTTTTTTTAATTAATATAATTTATGTATTCAGATGTATTGTATAATTTCTCTGAAGATTGTTATATTTTTGGGGTATTTTTCGGTTGAGAATCTTTTTTATAACTGAAAATACAAAATTTGTGTGTTATAATTGAGTTTGTTGAGTTATATTAGGAGTCTATTATGTTAATTGATTCACTTTCCGTTTTAAAAATAGTGTAATCCCTTATTTCACGCTGTGAATACAGTCGAATACAGTCCAATACAATGATCTGTCAAGCTGTAATCCCATGTTTCACTCTATGCATACAATCGAATACACTCGAATACAACAACTGATTAGCTGGACTTCCCTGATTCACGCCTATTTTTGCTATTGTATTCATGAATACAATAGCTTAAATACATCAAATACATCTTATAACCACATAAAAGGTATTTATAATCCGTAATATGGCAAATGATATCTATAGATGGCTAATTACTACTAAAAGATTGTGCTTTATGAAAATTTCCCAACAAAGAATTTTTACGTATACTAATTAATTTTACCATATGCAAATTCATACAAATTTGCACTAAAACAAATTTATACATATGCTAATTAATTTTTTATGAAGTACGCAACTTAAAATTGCCAAACCCACCCCCACACCCCA